>OOFE01018245.1:0-14678 GCA_900323365.1 Monocentris japonica | reverse complement strand
ATCTCTCTCTGTAGGCAGACTCATCACCATCAGAGACAAGTCCAATGAGGGTGGTGTCGTCCGCAAACTTCAGAAGTTTGACCGACGGATGACTGGAGGTGCAGCTGTTGGTGTACAGGGAGAAGAGTAGAGGAGAAAGGACACAGCCTTGTGTAAAGGCTAACGAGCTAGCCTTTACACAGTGTGTAAAGTGTGTGTGTGTGTGTGTGTGTGTGTGTGTGTGTGTGTGTGTGTGTGTGTGTACCATCCTTATTCTTCACCCTCTTCTACAAGGTCTATCATTCTCTCTCTCTCTCTCTCTCTCTCTCTCTCTCTCCTAGCAGTCCCTCTGTGGTATTAATGCCCAGGCCTGCTTAAAGCCCCGTCTCTGTGCTGTGGCGCTGGGTAATCAGTTAACCTGATTACCCCGCTGATGAAATTAAATCATTTCGGTAAGTGAAAATAATAATATGAGTAATAGGTGTGGGGGATGGCGGAGCAACCCTTGGCATTTGCTGCAGTCCCAGCCAGTCAGGTTTTACCTCTCTCTCTCTCTCCAGCCTGTATGATAATTGATGGATCAGTCAAAGTGACTTTGAAGCCACTGGGTCAGAGAGGTTGACACCACATTACAGCCCCCCCTATACCAAGCAACCCCTGCCCTGAAATGGCTTCAGGGCATTCTGGGTAAAAAGGCAAATGGAACATCCTAAGCGGAGCAAGGCACCAGCACTGGCAGGGTTAGGGGTATTTGATTAAAGCATCCATCAAATGACATTTGTAATGTTATCATGGTTCCACCACGACCACTGATTTGAAAAATGCATGTGCTCGCCGCTTTGGATGAAAGTATCTGCCAAATGCCACATGTTCGCTAATGTTGAGCTGTAGTTTTTCTTCTCACAGTTCTGACTGTCCCAGGCGTAGATTAGCCAAAATAAGAGATGATTTGATAGCAGTGGATCACTAGGAATGGGATTAGTCAGGAAGGTCAAATGAGAGTAGAGGATGGACCTTTTTTAAGTGGGCCACTGTTAGCAGGATAGAAAGCAGGACACAACAGCAGGCATGAGTCTGCAGATTAAGAGCTGTGCGGTGGCTAAACGCACTGGAGGCAGATTAAAGGCTTTACACCTGTCACTTGTGTAATGACATTAAACAGCAGAGCAAAATTAAAGACAATTATGGATATTGACGGCGCTCATGTTGACTAAAGCTGACACAAAAAAGCCAAAGGGAACAACCAACAAAAAAAACCCTGTACTGCAGGAGGTAGGTCTAGGAGTTATGCTGCCCCAAGCCAGCTGCTGGATGGAGTGGATGTTACATATATCTGCCATCACAGCAAAACCATTTAACTTCAGTGTTCTTTTTCTTCCTTTTACTTGAAAGTCTACATTGTCATTAACGTGTGTTGAGCAAGCTTCATTGGCCTTGGATCCTTGAAACCTATCCAAAACACGTTGTATGGTTTCAACAGCACATGGGTGAGAAAACGTCATCAGTGAGAAAACGTTTTCTTTTTTTCACCCGACAACAGCAGCATGGTCTCAGCAGTGTCTTTGCAAGGCCATTGTCATCACTGCCTAAGTAGATCACAGCAGTGGGGAGGACCAAGCTGAGCTGCCCAGATGTCAATCCTTGGCGTGTGCCAGTGAGTAATTGCCGGGCGCTGACCAATTTCCAAATCAATGGGACGCATCAAAAACAGCTTTTGGAACACTTTGAGAAAACAAACCAGCCCAACAAAGGAGGGGGGGGGCATGATTCATTTTACGCTGCCCACCTTGCCTGCAAATGTACCTATGGAGTGGTCAGGAGTGTTTTTGTATTTAACATGAGCCATATCATATGTTTCCAAAGGATCCTGAGACTCTCCAAGAAGACTTTCATTTGTCCTCTTGCATTTTAAACCAAAAGATAGGAGAGCAGTGGGTCGTTTGAGTCGCCACCAACACCATTCATATTCAAGTCATCACAGGTGCCCCCATTTAGATATTTATTTAGTTTATCTCATTTGCGCAGTGATGAAGCACAGGGATAAAAACAGTTTTAAAATACAATAACAAAACAGCACTGAGGAACAATAAATGATTAATTTGTGCGGGTCAATACACCACAGGGTGTGTCTCAGTAGTAGTATCTTTGAAGCATCGAAGGCCCCTCCTGGCAAGTTAAACAGCACAATCACACTAACTACTGACCAGATATGATGTACACAGGCGCTGATTGAATTCAGGCTCTACAGATTTGTCAACATAGAGTAACACCAGTATGCATCATAGAAATAAAATCCCTTATTAGGCCTGGCAGGTGACGGGCCCTTGGGGAAGTCTGCTATCAGCCCGTGTCATTGGTCTCCTTCTCCCCCTCACACTGAGGCTGGCTGACCCTAACACTCCCTCGATAAGTGATCTATTTATTTTTGCATGGCCGTCTTTATCGACAGCGCCTGTAAGCTTCAGGGGGAAAGATGGTATCAGACTGTATTCCCTGGGTAAGCGAGTAACCAGCACACATGGCGATCATTAAGGGAAGGTCGCCAGTGCCGTATCAGGTCGGAACAGCCGTAACGATAGCATAATCTCTCCAGAACTCCAGCGTTCATTCCTGCTTCTTGTTTGCTGCTGCTGTGGTTTGTTTGTTCATTCGCCCACCTTCCACTGCCCTCCCACGCTCCCTCAGGCAGCTCCAGCAGATCCCCGTGTCGCTTGCCCAATTTCATTAGCCTCAAATGCAATTACTCAGCGTATGTTTTCAGCTTCATTACTGTGGCCTGCGCAGGCTTCAATCTACTGCTTTCCCACCATGGAGGCACAGTTAATGCATTGTGAAGTGCCTCAAGAACATCAAACGCATCCGATGAGGCATCCAGAGAGCAGCCCAGACCTCCCCTCGCTGAAAATACATGGATCCTTCCCCGATAGACAGATCTAACCAGAGGGGTACGAGAGTGCAGCACCTTTTAAGGCATCTCATACAGAGATCATTGATGCCACACAGAAAGCAGGGCATGCCCTCAAGTCTCTAAAGTGAAGTGGAAGCTTGCCGTTGCTTCTTTCCTCCCCGGGGGAACCAGATACAAAGAGATTATACATGGGTGGTCGTTAATAATCGATGGAGAGGAAACACCGTGGAGCCTAAAACAGCGTAAACGCCTCTACTTCTTTGAACCTAGCGTTGAAATATTCATGGCTCTCTGCTGATGTCAGCCTCTGTTCAAGGTAACCTGTCTGGCCCTAGTTTGGGGGCCCTCTGTCTCTTCCTTTGTTTCTCCTGCTTTTTATGTCTTTTATTGTGCAACATTAAATATTTCAAACTGTACATAAATATCAGCTCCCCACCTCTCTATGCCACCTGCATCCCACAAGTGCAGAAGACAAACAGAAAGTTAGTTTTGTTTTTAAAGAGAAGAAGAAAAGAAAAAGATGAAAATCACTATCTTAGGGCTCTAATAAATTAGATACATGAGCTATATTATCAATGGTATTTATCATCCTGTAATTCCTGCTGTCTTTTTGGCTGTGTTACAATTTTAAATGAAGTAGGTACAATATTGCCCAAGCAGTGTGGAGAATTTTGAAATAAGCCTCACCTGACACATTCAAGCCACATTGATTTAAACAGTGGAACACATTGTTTGATTCTCTTGAAAGGGAAAGATGTAATATGTAAGAGCTCCCCGTCCATAACCCTCAGACAGACTGACCCTGCTTTTAGAGGCTGTCGACTGAGACTCAAGTCACTGCCCTAATTTGCCTCAATTTAGCGCTCCCTGGGCGTCGCCAAGGTCACCATGATGTCTGCAGAGTTGGCATGAGGTCACCGGCTCTCCAAGTTGCAGATGAAGAGCTCTGTTGTGCCACTGGCCAGCATCTAAGTCGGTAAATCAGCTCTGGTTTGCGATGTGGCCTTAGGCACCTCATACATATTACTGCTCAGGGTAGTCCCCCCCCGGGTTCTCACCGGAGAATGACTCACCACTCCGGTTCCAGCTGAGGTAGAGGTCAGGCGTTACGACCCAGGCACTCTTCGTCTTAAGAATGGCAGCAAGGATGAGGAGAACAAAGAGTGCTGACCAACTAGACCGCCATCTCTCAATGGTGGTACTTGATCAATCGTGCACAATTATTAATTGCAGGAGTTCCACACTGTGTTTATTTTATTGATACATTGGCTAGTATGATGGTTCTTGTATGAGTGTAGCAATAATGATAGATGAAGTGGCGTTAAATCACAACCTGAAGGCTGCCAGGGAGCCAGATTCTCTGTGAAATGCAATTTACCTCTATTGGTTACATATTTAATCCCCCCCCTGAGCTGTATCTGTCTCATTGGTCAAAAGTAAATTGAGATTCGGATATCCAATGAGATTAAGTGAAACATCGACTACCATTGTTTCTTAGCCTCTTGGGTAAACCTGTTCCATTTGACACTTTTGAGAGGATTTGTGAATGAGATTGGATGATTTGCAAGGCTTATGGTCACGCTTTACTTTACAAGGCCCTTATTCCAGTGTATTAACCTGTTAATGAATCCATTGAACATTATTGTAAGTAAATATAATATTGTTAGTCCAACCACTTGCCTACTGCATGAAATTTCAACACAGTTTCATGACATTTTTAGTACTTATAGTGTCATTGTGTTGTTACAATACTTTCCCTTCAGTTAACAGTTATATACTGTATATATGTAAGTACCAAAACCTGTACCAAATACATTTCATTGCATGGATGCGTTAGAATTTAGTTGTTTCTTTTTAATGTAAGTTGATTGATTGTTGATTGTTTTAAGGGAAAGAGTCTCCATTGTACTTCACAACTTGCATACACAGAGCAGCATCTGTGGCTCTGCAGCACACCTACGCTAGAGACAGAAATCCACAGCATACAATTAGCAATTTGAAATGTCACACCCAGCCTAGTGAAGACAGCTGCTGGCCAGAGTACATGAAAACAGTATGACAATAGGCAGATATCATTGAGATTTGAATTGATGAATGTAGCATATTTGAGTTTTTGTTCCAAAATGAGATTTCCACCATTTGAAAAAAGTGACACCTAAATGATCAATAATACAAGAGAAATTACAGTAAGATTGTAATTCCACAGGGTGACCTAGTGGTTAAAGAAACCGCCCACGCGTCAGCCAGCATCCACTCTGCTGAAGTGTATCTAAACATGAAACATTGTGAAACGCTGTGGTGTTCCTCACTGTGGTGTTCCTCACTGTGGTGTCCCTCACTGCTCTTCCCAGAGTTCACCTGTCAATCAAACAGTGTGTCCAGTACTGTGACATCTTTTTCCTTGGATTTTGTGTTGATGACGTTTGAGTTTCTGTAGGTGGCGCTCTTTTCTTTGTCAGCCACGGTGGCTATCGCTGCTCATGCTAACTGCCCAGTTCTTCTTCTATTTATTGCACTCAAAGTGCTGGTGCCAGAAACTCATCACTTCCTGTGTGGCAGAATATTTTTCCTGGGAAAGACCTACCTGACACCGCGTGTTTAGACACTGGCTTCCATGAGCTGGGTGGAGATTGACCCACTATTGTGTTAAATCAATCAGAAATAGAGAGTAGCAAAGCAGAAATTTATTTATTTGAAAATGTCACAGATCTTTACTTTAAATGGCAACTCTTCCACCAAAAGGACAAATGGACACTGGGTCGATAAACAAATCAGATCATTGCAAATAAAATTGCTAATGTCTCCATTGCCCCTGTTCTGTCCACAGAGGACCTGCTCCCGGCGGGCTTCCCTAACATCGACATGGGCCCTCAGCTCAAAGTGGTGGAGCGTACCCGGACAGCCACCATGCTCTGTGCTGCCAGCGGCAACCCAGACCCAGAAATTACCTGGTTCAAAGACTTCCTGCCCATTGACCCCAACGCAAGTAATGGGCGAATCAAACAGCTGCGCTCAGGTAAGGAAAGCCCAGGCACTTTTTGTTCCCTTTTTCCTCCGTGCTGACTTAACCCCTTGTCTCATTTCGCAGGGCGCTTTTTGGCAGTCCAAGATGGTTAACACGGTTGTTTCTTGTGCTTTATATCTAATGTAGCAGCAGTGCTCAGTTTCTTTCATTCCACAATGGTTTATATTTAAAGCAACACTTGGTGGGCTGATTTTCAACACATTCATGTGTCTAGTTTGGGAACAGACAGAATCGTGTTACTGGTACTGTTAACACACGTGTTAACTGCAACACACACTGCACATCGACACAACAATTCTTTTATTAAAAAACCTTTTGTTGAAAAGTAAGGCAAATATGTGTTGACCCAAACTAAACACATTACATTCATATTGAAAGCATTTAACTGACATACATTGAGTGCAAGAGACTTGATTTTCAATTCCTAGCTCCCCAACAAGCAAGCGATAGTAAGGACTGCTGGGGTCGTATAAGAGAATGATTATATAAGAGGGGAGTGTTAAAATGATGAATCCTTTTATGTGGCAGTGTGTAGTAGCGCTGATTGAGGCCACCATGTGCAGATGATTTATTAAATCCCAGAGGTGTTTCATGGTCGAGAACGAGAGTGAGGTCTATATTCCACCACCTCAACACAGTGGTGACTATGTTGTCTTGTTGCCATTGATGAAACCCCATTGAGAGGCCCAATAAAGCAAAGTCTAATTATATAGCTAATTAAGAGCAGGCCCTGGAGTGGCCCCGGGCAAGAAGGGGCAGATATTTTAGGTCGATGATTTGTCACCATCAGAAAAATCCAATGACTCCTGTTCGGTAGACACAAATAAAGAGTCTGTTGCCATTGAGTTCTTGCCCTAGTTGTGGCCCTCATGAGCTACACACTAAAACAATCAATTTGTCACCTCAGTTTTTATGCCTTGCCAGATATAGCAAGCCCACAGCTCTCTAAGACCTCTGAATCTGAGAAATGTTTCATCCCTAACTTACTAACGCACTCTAGTTTTAAGGCAGACCTTTTGCTTTTAAGTATTTAGCATATTGAGGCTCAAAATATCAAGCTACATATTAGGAGAAAACAAATCCTACTGTCAAAAATAAGCGTCAGTGTTACGTCTCTCTGGGATGATGTTGTACAACTTTCCGAGTGCTTCGTTTCTCGGTTCTTAGTGGACTGGGGCTGCCCTGTGGGGGTATCAGGCTGTCCTGGAGTGCTTTGGAGGAAGGAGGCTGCCAGCCAAGACTTTTGACTTTACTTTGATGACACAGAGCCACTGTAGGGGATTCTCAGGAAGAGAGCTCTGGGTTTCACCCCTACGCTCGTCTTCTCACACAGCCAGCTATTTCTAATGCCCTAACCTTAACTGTTTATACTCACTGTACCTCATTGAGTGGCAATAGGCAAACACTGATACTAGTATTGTCATCATAGTTCAGTTTTACCCTAGGATACTGCACCAGACTAAGCATCACAATACCAAGTAGTATTATGATACTACTCCAAAGAAAAGTGGAAACTATTTGACTGCTCCAATCTGTTTGCCATGCAGAGGCAAGAATAAACTGAACAAACTTTTACAGTTTTATCTTGTCGTCAGGCTCCTTAACTTGTCTTGTCGTATGACTGTGTTTACCAATTTCTAATAATTGATGTTGTACAACAAACTACTTCCTGTTTCACATGAGCTCCGCCTCCTGTTTCACTTGATTTATCTAATCATACAAAATTATGGTGCATTACTTTCTGTAATCACAACAAATTTGATTTGAGAACCCCCTGAATAATCCTTCCAGGGCACGTGGCTGCCCATGTCTGTGTGGACCACAAACTATATTGTGATGCTTACAATACATCTGATACTCAGCTCTTGGTATCGCAGTATTTGGGTAGTACTGTAGTATCATGCATCCTTAACTGGTAATAAAAAAATAAAAAACCTATGCAGTTATGCTCCACTGGGTTGGACAGTTTACAAATTGATGGAGGCTATTAAAAATGTTGGTTAGATGGGCCCAACGAGTCTGATCATGTTAGTGATGGATTGAGTATTCTGGTGTTTGTGTTAACCAGGGTTGGAAATTGCCATCACCCACCAGCTGGTAGATTTTGGCTGCTGCCGGTAAGCTCGTCTACTCCACCAGCCACTCTGGCAGGTTACTAACCATCTCTTCTGAAAAGCTAGTGGCTGGTGACTTTTGAGATGTACCAGCCACTGTGGCTGGTGGACGAAGAAAGTTACCTTCTTGCCCTGGTGTCGACCCTCCTCTGTATCACCTGTCTTTATCTGTTTCACAATGTCTTCAATTGTCTCTGTGGGTCTTGTCTCACTCAGCAGGTTGCTGTTTTGTTCTCTCTCTATGTGTTTTGTCTGTATTTGTCTGTGTCTGAAACTCTGATGTGTCTCCGCACATTGTAGAGTCTTCAACACCCTCCATCTGGCCTCCTGCGGCCAACAACAACAAGTTCTAACTGAAAAGCCCCTCACATAAATATGACTAAAAAACAAGGCAAATCCTTTTACCCTTTAAGTTGAACTAACTTCATATATGTTTTATGTCAGTTGTCAAATACTGACATAAAGCTCAGTTTCTGAATTTGTCTGTGGAATTTTACAGTTGATACAAAAATCTCTGAATTTGAATTAGAATAACATAATTGTAAAAGAAACTAAACTGTACCTCTCTACTTTAGTGCCATATAGAGTTCATGTTAAACAAGGTGACATTTGTTGAAATTGTCTTCACTGCTGCTTGCACTGTGCCTGTTAATGAGAACTGTTAAAACACTGAGCCGGGGAAAAAGACCCAGCTAAACTGAGGTTCCTTGACTCTTGGATGGCACTCTCTCTCTCTCTCTCAGCAACTTTCGACCTCACCCTAAAATGAACTATTCTGTTCTTCCCTTCCTTTTTTCTGTTTACTTTCCTGTTCCTTTGTCATTTTCAGAAACCTTTGGTAAGTGTCTTGATAAGCCCAGCAAGCTCACCCACTCTCCTTGAGGCAGATGGCATATTCAAACTACTTTCCAAAATGCATGCCTCCCCTGCAATACCCTCCATCGTCCTCCTCCACCACTCCTTCTCTCTCTTCTTCTTCTTGTATCTCTCTGTCGCCTTCATTTTTCTTTCTTTTTTTCTTTTTGTTCTCCTTCTGATTCACCGAAAGGTGAATCAAGGAATCAACGGCACAGGGTTGTTACGCATCTCACTGTCCACCTATAGCAGCCCTATTTTCTCTTTTTGTACCCAGCAACACGCTGCTTCACGATCATTTTATTACACACAGTCACACCTGGGAACTGCCCAGTACAGCCACAGCCTTGTAGTGTTGGCAACTGAGCAGCTCTACTGGAAAAATTCAGGGGGTAAGAACTCTGCACACGGGTACCTTGGCAGAAGTTGTTGTCTCATTTACTTTCCCCACCATATTTTCTGAGCTTGAGGCTGCCGCTGCCCCCTGTCAGGTCCAATCCTTTCTCTCTGCTGTTAGTATTGTGAGACAGCAGGCTTTGAGGAAATAATTGGACTCTGTTTGAATCAGAGACAATTATTCCTGTGCAGTCATAGCCTATTTTGAGGCTTCTGGTGATATATAGAAAACATTTCGGGACTGTAAAATAATCCTGTGGTTTTGGGAGCGGCAAACCTTACTTTGCCCCACCGTTACCCAAGACTACACTCAGACTTCAACTTCCCCGTCCAAAACCCACCCTTGGAGAGAGCAGTAAGTGGTGATAGGGGTTGAAAGAATCTTGAGTTTTTTCCAGGTGAGGGCCACTGCTGGAGCACTGTATGGCTGAACCCTCCAATCCCACGCTGTGGCTGGGTCGACCCACCGGCTTTGGCCAAATATTTTCTCAGGAGAGCATTTTTCTCTCCTGCCAAGTTGGCCCACATCCCCACTGGCTTACAAATCTCTAGCTAAGGCTCTGTAGCCCATCCCAGAGGGTGAGGGCTCAAGTGATACATTTGGCCACACTCCTCCTGACTTCTTTTTGAACTACTTGCACAAATACACTCAGGCGCTTTAAGCTACTTACAGTTCAAGGTATATGTGTGTGTAGGAGCACAGAACAGGAAATTACCATTGTTCCAATACAAGGCTCTCTTAAGGTAATGTTACTTCGGGTGCTTGTTTTTTTGCTGAAGACCTCTTGCTGGAAAGCTCATTCAGCAACCCGGTAGAATTTATGCTGATGAGAAAAAGGCCTGCACCACCGAACCCCCTCAGCTGCCATCATCTCAAGTCCTCAGCAGCTCGAGTATCCATCTTTAATCATCCTTTTTCCAAAAAGTAGTTTCAAGCGCAAACAAAGGTAGAAGAAAACATTTCAATGTATATGCTTTTCTCTTGAAATTGAAGAGAAATTCAAGTCTGTGTTCAGGTTTGGCTGTGATGGTTTGTATTTTCAAATTCTTATTGTTCTTCTGTCCAAGCCTCTGCATGGTGTTTGAGGTACAAGCATTCATTAGCTTTTGGTTTCTGAGCCAGATATATATCAGTCAGTGGGAACTCTATGTATGAGTGTGTATCAGTCTGGTAATTGACCTTGTATATGTGTGTGTGCGTTTGTGCACCACGCCTGCATGGTGCCCTTGGAGAAATTCATTTCTAAAAAGCCAAAGAAGGGAAAAAAATGTTCCTATGGTGGTGTAACTTCCTGAATAGGGATTTTTATTTTTTTTTTTTTTTTTTTTTTTTTCAAATTCTTCTGTTGATCAGATTGTTGTTGACAATTTCTGGCGGCTACTTGTTTTCTTTTTGTTGCTCCTGGCAGGCTGTCAGGCCTCAGGGGGAATTCTGATTGTTAGGTCTTCTCACTTGGATGGTGGGGAAACGGAGAGAGTTCTGGGAGGTGCTGGGGGAGGAGATAGGGGAGAAGGGGAGAAGTTGGATAACGAACTTGAGTTCAACCTCTTACTCTCAGTCTCCTGCTCCAGTAGATAAATCCCCCACCTGCCTTACATGACCCTGACTCCAAGTGGCCTTGTGCTAACCCACTGCTCCTAAGTACTGAAGCCTAAAGCACCACAACAAGAAGACACAGCATCTAAGGGAAATGCATGTGGATTCATCCTCTGGAAGAATATGGAGTATCCAGCTCTGGCTTGCTGGATAGCTGACTCACTGGCTGACTGGTTGTGTATGTGCCAGACCATGCTGTGCTGGCGGGGCTGTGATATTTGCGTGAGGAGCCCCTGAGGAGCTCCTCCAGAGGTGTGGAGGGAGCCTGACATTTCTCCCCCAGTCCCGGTGGCTCCAGACCCCAGGCCCTCACTGGCCTTGTCAGCCAGAATGGATTAACCAGAGGCCAGAGAGAGATGGGGAGAGCATGAGGATGAGTGCATATTCATAAATATGAAGGCCTTTCTTTATGTAAAGGTTCAACATCTTGACCTGAATACAACATCTCAATCTAAGGTACTGGCTGGCGCCCTCATACACACACACACACAGTTTTTGTGTGCTGCACACTCAAATGCAGATTTTCCAAAGAAGCATATGAAGTAAAAGACAATCCAAAATGTGCACAAACTCTCACATTCGTCAACATCAAAGCTTCTAGGCGGGTAACGGCCACGTCCTCCTACAGATGTGGCGACCACAACCAAGACCTGCTGAGGCACCACCAGGATCCCAGACGGGTCTCTGTGACGACGAGAAGGTCAGCCAGTGAGTGGTGGTCAGACTTTGACACCCAGCCAATCACGCAACCCCACCCACCTCGGGCCCAGATGGGCACCATCTCGAGCCAGATTGCCTCTGGTCAGACTACATGCTTCAATCATATTGTTTGAATATATTCAGGGAGTTTTTTTTTACCAAAACAGCTGGGGGAGTTATGAGTTATGTAGAGCAAATAATCATTGGCGTGTCAAGGTATATTTGGGTCATTGTCACCCTAAGCTGATCAACCACTGGCTGACCGAAGCTTAGAAGGGGAGCTTATAGCCATGAGGTTGCGTACTCATAATACAGGTGGATTTGCCATTGTAATTGAATCACATGTACTGGCTGGCCTCCGCAGTCCTGAACCCAGAAAACCAGTCAGACTCTTGGATGATTCTCTCTTCTCCCTTTTTATTGTTAAGAAATCAGAAGCTTCAATGACTGAAGTCCCCCATTTCCTCTGCATTTCTTTTTCTTTTTTTGTAATTTGTTTTCTGGAACCAATGTCTTTGAACTGAACTACCTCTTCGCTACCTCTACCTCTTCATCCCTCATCCGCCTGTTCACTCTCCCTCTCTATGCCAGCCCTTCTTTTGTCACCCAGCCCTTTTCAGAGTCCACATGTGACAGCGTTTTGCTTTACACACCTGCTTTATTAACCATAGCCTTACCCTAACCTTAACCTAACTTTAACCTTAACCTCACCTAACCTAATCTAACCTTTTAACTAGTAACCCCTTAACTCCCGACTAAAATTTCAACTCAACTAAAGCAAAATAAACCAACAGCTTCCTGCAGCCCCTAATCAAACTCTAACTCTTTAACAGCGTATCCTTCCCAGAACCCTATTCTCCTTTGTCTTGTGATTACCTGATTATATGGTCTCTAAAATGGTTGGAAAAATGTACCTGTTGTTTTGCCTGTTTTTTCAATGACCCTGTAATGTAGCTGTTTGTACATCTTTGTAGATACTGTGCACAGTGCATGGCTACTGAATTATGATAATCCTTTCTGATAGGTTTACAAAGCACAATAATTAGTCACAGTCAACAACAAAAGGCTTTTGTGAATTATGTCTCCTTTTAATGCTGTCCAGAAATATGTCACGCATTAAACATTTCAGTGATTTTCCACTTTAGTCATAGCATATGGACGTTTGCTGCATTATAAATGCACAGATGTGATCGTATTATGTGGTAAATTACAACAAATGCACATTTATTACATGCTGTGAAGATTACTATATGAGCACAACAACTCTAAATAAGAGAAATGAGTAAACTTGGGTGAATTGAGAATCAGGCACAACTTCAAACTCAGTGCCTCTTCACTGCTGGTATCAGAAAGGACGCCTATGCAGAGCAGCAACAACCAAGAGGCTGGTGTTGAAATCTTCAACACCAGCCTCTCTTTTTTTTTTTGTTTTTAGGCCGAGAGACGTACTTTTGTTTTGTTAGTTCAGCTAGTTGGTAGTAGCTGTCATACATTGTTGTACACACTCACACAGGGGCCAGGGCTGTAGTGTTGGCCTTAACGGGGGGGTGTGAACCCTTGACCCAGAGGCCCTCAGCACTAAGTGGGGCACCTCTTCTGGGCTGGCGCCGCCCTGCTGGCACTCTCATGGGGTGGCCGAGGGCACTGTGCTGTCAGTTCGCTGTGAGTCATCCATAGATTCATAGAGGGCGAGACAGAAAGAGAGAGGGCGGGAGGGACTGAGATAAAGACTGAGACAGAGAGAGAAAGAGAGAGAGACAAAGTCGGGCAGCTGGAACTGGAGGGACAGATAAAGTAAGAAGAGGGAAAGAAAAGGAGGAAGACGGTTTGCAAATAATGCCAGAGACAAAAAGCCAAGAGTAGGACAGTTAAATGCTTGGCAGAGAGGGTTGGAGTTAAGCTGGCCTCTGCCTATACGGGATGCGTTGTACGTCAGAGCAAGTCCACTAGCTAGTCCACTAGCCCCTCAGTAGGTTAGCTCAATATTTTATTGTTCCTTATGGGACATTTGGCTTGCAGTCAGGCAGATAACCCAATATAGACTCACAATAAACAAAGCATACAGAAACATACAAGACAGTGAACTGAAACAATGGAAAGAGCAGCAAAATGAATGACCAGGGAAGTGAGGGGGGCATGAGGTGAAGAGTCTATCTGTCACAGTCAAGCAGGTTTACGACTTGTAGGATAAATAAGAACTTCAATCTGTTTGATTTAGCCTGGCGTTGCCTGAAGCTATGGGGCATTCGTGGCTCCATTCTTCCCTCAGTAAGTCTGCCCCATACTAACGCTGATACCCAGCATAGTGTAGTGGCGCCCCTAACCGTTTAACTGACCCCCCCATTCAAGGTCAATTGGCTGGGAAAAAAGCTTATGCCACAGGAGCAATCCACATCAATTTAAGGCCAATCCTCTCCAGCCCTGCCTTATCAACCCGAGTTGTAGCCATGATAAAACACACACCAAGACCCCTCCACTGACGAAGCATTGTATTTCCTCCGTTGTTATGTCTAAGGAGAGGATGGAGAAAGAGAGAGAGCGATAAGGCGATGGAGTGTGCCAGCCATACAAAGCCTCCTTTCTGAGACCAGCAGTGAGAGGTCCTGTTTTTTTCCTAGAAATAAATCCCCATTTCTTAGAGTCCCATAAGAACTTAGTTAATGGCTTGATAATCTAGTCCCAGTGATCCACCCTCCAACCCAAATAACTCCTCTAACTACTACTAACATTAACCTTGAACTAAACTGATGTTGTGTCTTCGTTTTTGTATCTCCTCCAGAGGGTACCCCGATCCGAGGTAAGACGTTTAACCATTACAATAAAAAAAAAAAAAAGAGAATCAACCAGACTTTAACTTACACATAACCAGACATAACCACCCTTAACTCCACCCAACTGGCTAAATAGGGGAGAGAGAATCAAATGGGCTTTCCCCTTTAAAAGACAAACAAAACAAACATACCTTTTCTATTTCCACTAACATCACCATCTCATCTCTGTGTCTGGTGTTCATTGTGTTGTTATCGGTCTTTGTGTGAGGGTGTTTGTATGTGCTTCTCTCTCCCAAGCTTCATGTCATCGTTGGCCTGTAATTCTTCAACCTGC
>OOFE01018242.1:0-13005 GCA_900323365.1 Monocentris japonica | reverse complement strand
GATTCTGATTCTGATTCTATACCTTGCATTCATGGGTCCATGTTTGGTGGTAAAATTTACAACGCTTCATCACAAAATGATGAAAATGATTGAAAATATTAACTTGAACATTCAGAGATCATGTAACATGACATCTCATGTTTACCAGTCTGGGTGCACCGTGATCGTTTGATACCAAAGGTTGCCAAAGAGAAAGACAGAAGATCTAATGTTGAGTCCAGATTTCTCTTGACATGGCACTCACTTGCTGCCGTTTAGGAGACAGCTTGTATTTCACTCGTAAGTTTGTGAGCAGAGAAGTGTCCATACCGGACACCAGAATTTCATTTTGGCAAATAGGACAAATCTATGGGGTCTCAATGGGGGAAAGGGATGCTCTTCTCTATTGCAGCCCCACTTTGATTTGATTTAGGCTGATAAGATGGGTGTATTTTTACAAACAAATCTTGTCTAGTGCAGCTTTAAACCTAGGCAGTTTCAACAGTCTATTGGTTTCCTAGTATCGTGAGTTAGTTAGCAAATCAGATAAGGATCCCCACCCAGGCCAGCTTGTGGTGCTAGATACCCCCCCCCCCGGGACAATGACATCACAACACACCACACCACACCCAAAAATGGAGACACAGGCGTCATTGTCGTCTCTACATTAAAAATTGTTCATGTTTCAACAAATGCATACATTAAACTTTAGACTGGCCTGGAAAAATAGTACCGAACATTTAAACCAAATGTAATATGTAAGAATAATATAAGAATGAGACTGCGGACACAAGCAGACAAAAGGAGGTTTCACTGCAGGGTGGCTGGTCTCACTCCTCATGACAAGGTGAGAAGCTCAGCGATCCAGGAAGACCTTCGAGCTGCTGCTCATCCATATTGAGTAAAGCCAGTTGAGGTGGTTTAAGCACCTGGTATGTTTGCCCCCCAGGTGCCTCCCTTTGGTGATGTACAGGGCACGACCGAGTGGGGAAAGACCCAGGACACGTTGGAGGGACTACATCGCCTACATCTTGGGGATCCCCCAGGAGTTGAAGGAAGTGGGTGGGGAAAAGGACATCTGGGCTGCTCTGCTTTCCCTGTTGTCACCACAACCCTGACCCGGATAAGCGGCTAGAAAATGAATGGCTGGTAACTCAGCACAGATAGAGCAAATTTGCTAAAAGCAGTAACTTTTGCCTTTGGTAACAGTTTATTACAGCATTTGGGGACAGACTTAAATCTGTTTTTTGATATTCTTTTGAGGGTTATATTGTTTGTTTATGAGCAGCTGTTAGTGTCATTTAGGCAGTTAACTGAGAGCAGGTCAGGCTGGAGAGTCTAATGAGCCCTTCAACATAACGCCTGCTGGAGACAAGCGAGTGCTGGTCTTAGGCCTCAATCTCTAAAGCTGAAAGCTCTTTGCTCTAATATACAGCACCTTTTAGAACATTTAAAAATGCCCAATGTGTGAGCAAAACCCCAGAACAGTCATTTGGCTGCCTTGATTCAAAACCCACGCGGCCCTACTAACACACACAAACAAGCTCACAAACACAAACACGTGGCTGTTGAATCATTGTGATTTGATTAGTTCATGTGCTACAAAGCACACAGAACAACCAGCCACTGTGTCCTGGTCTCCTGCAACAGAGTTGGAGGAAAAATAGGCCCAAATCACATCAACAACATGGGCCGAACAGAACAGCGGGAAAACTCACTCAATCCTATCTGACCCGCCTGGGCCAATAAATAGCATCAAAGCACCAGCTCCGTCTGGAGGCACAGAGATCCCAGCAGCAAATACAGTCTAGCCCTACTTTCCCAACTCCAATGCAGCCAGTAAATGTAAGACAGCAACCCAATGTGTTGTATGCTGACCACAGTGACACGAGATGTCGATTATGGTGGCAGAACATTTACCAGTCAAAGACAGTGAAGCAGCAAGCTAAGTAGCTAGTCACCCATATCAGATCATGACATCAGCATGGAATTCAGGCGGGAGACAGAGGAGCGTTTACACCCTGTGTGTGTCTCTTCCCATTACTGAGTGACTCTGTTCTTATTGTTGGTGCTGACAGAGAAAGGGAGATTATTTTACTGCTCCAGGAAATAGGGATGAAGTCAGCCTTTCACACACAAACACTCCCCTCACATAGAAAGAGACCTCAGCAACTAGAGAACCCATAGAGCAGCCTGATTACTGATAGTAACAGCAGCTCTGTGTTCACAGTTCACACAGATAACTTCCTCTTTCACTACAGAGAAGGATATCAAAATCAAAAGTCTTACCACACTGAGCACTTGAACACTTTGTTACATACAAAGAACTCATGCATTTGTGCGACAGATGACCAAAATGCCATTAAAACCCAGGCAGAACATTAAAAATCATAGGACCCAGATATCAGCCACCGCTGGCCTCAAACAAGCATCTTGGACCAACAAAGAGTCACCTCTACGCCCTACGCCATGTATTTTGCTATAATGACCAAGAGCAGCGTCCTACCCCTTCCATGTTGAAGTTATACTTGACATTGCAGCTATGTGTGTCTGCTATGTGTGACTGCTACTGATCCATCTCATTGGCCCTAGACGACAGTTAGCAGGTCCACCTGCACAGAACCACCTTGCATATAGTTTTAAAAGAATTACTGCAGGGTTGTTCTGTGTGAAAAAGGTAGGCAAGATTTGTGCGTGCTATTCAAATACACCATAATAAGAGGAGCATGTAACTAGAAAAATCGCAAAGTGCATACCATAGCCTATCTGCAAAGTGCTTGTGTAGCTTTTGAGTACACGGGTGTATGTTTGCCCTGTAATTCGCGGGAAGGCGGAATTCCTGCTCAGACGTCAAGTGCTCTTGTAGTGCAAAGTCTCGCTGATCTGAATTAATGTGCACTGAGTAGTAGGCTAATCGGCCTGTATGTGTGCATGTGTGTGCATTCTTGAATGAGAGCAGTTATGACATGCTCTAGACTATGTGTTTATAACCAGATGGCTGCCTGCATGTCATCTTAATAGTCAGCCTACAACCTCCCCTCTGCTGGCATGCCTGCATGTCTGTGTGTGCCCTGTATGGGTTGGGTCACACACCGAGTGCCTTTCAATGGGGACGAAACCAGCTAAACAAGGCCCTTCAGAGCAAGCTTGTTTTGTGACTTTATCTACAGGGTGATCTCACTCACTGCTGACGTGGGAGAGGAGGGCAGAGCCAGCCTGTTAAGGAGGACGGCAGGTTAATCTTCACACAACACAGAATGTAAAAATGTTAGGCCCATTTCTAGCATCAAAAAAGTCACAAGAGAGGAAGATAATTGGGGAAGTTGTATCTATAATAGCCCTAAGCTTGTTGTTTGGCTCTTCATTATGAAATGTCAACAGTATGTTGAGAGGCTGCATCCTTTGTGATCGAAAATGGCATGGATAAGAGACATGACACAAAATAGGTTGGAGATCAGGTGACTCCATACTTGTATTAGTCTACATCCCTAAGGCAAGTAGGTGGTTAAGTCTAACTCAGCTGCCACATACTCTAGGCCTTACCAATTATCTATCAGTCCCCTCACAGCTGACAAAAAAACACACTAAATTAAAGACAGACTGGTGTGATTTGTGGTGCGCACAAATCTATTTAACAGTTTTGGCTACAAGTGGGAGTCCATCCTCGCAAAGAGTGTCCTACCATCTCACTTCTTGACGCCAGTGGTAGATCTATTTCCAACTACACACAATGGTACAAAAACGTTTTGTCACTGACATTAAACTTTCAAGTCAGCACTCCTGGCTAGCCACGGGAAAGGCGCACCTACCCACGTTAATGTTTGTTCTAACGTTACCTCCAGCCACCTTACACTGGCTGGACTGGTTTACGACAGTAAGGACTACTTGCCGTTTGAGTAAATAACGATAGCAGTTTGACATATCCAAACCTGACACACTTTCTCGACAATTAAAACGTCATACGCTTACGTTAGAAAATGAGTTAGCTAAGTAATGTTTGCAAAAGTAAATTTCAACGACTATCAACACATACTTGCCAACGAAATTTTCCAGGACCGAGCTTTTCCCAGCACTCTGTCCACCGACCACAGCAATCTGAGGAAGGTCCAAATTACAACTTTGGCCAATGGAGCTGAAAGCGTCTTGAAGTTTGTTGATCAGGGGGATCAGGTCTTCCATCCCCCGGTTCCCCATGGTTTCGTTAGCTCCTCGTCAGCCCCTCAACTCAGACCCGGAGGCTAGCCGCGCTAGCTAGGTAACGTTAGCTTAGCAGCAAGGTGCTCGGGTTACTCTGAAGTGTTGAGTCCCACCGCTTCAAACAGCCCTGCCTTTATTCTCTGGATGAAATGTATGCAGTTAGCAATCACGCAATTCACAATAATATCATTGCGTGTTCTTTTGAACGCATTAAACAGCCAAAGTCAACCAAAACGGACGGAAAACTCGCAAAACAAAACTTCCTCTACACAACACCATCCGGTCAGGCGAGACGACATCCGATCTAAACCGGTGAGTAAAGCCCCGCCTCTTGTCAGCTTAACGAGGGAATTCATTGGCTTATTTTTCTGCTTCTCCATCAAAGCAGTCTCACCATTGGATATTTACGAGGCATGTACTTCACGCAGAATAAAGTAATTCCCATTGGTCAATTGGAATGCCAATCGCAACCTCTTTTCGTCACGCGTTACTTTGTTCGGTGCAACATGGCTGCGCCCGTAGAGTGTGGAGCTGATGCAAATACTTCTGAAATCAACATGTCTGTGAAGAAAGTTCTCTCTACAGTTTCTCCCCTTACTCTGCGGATTGTTGCTGAATGTCCAGTGACAAAAGCAAGAGCGTGTGATCTTATTCTGCCACACTGCACCGTCAGCACCCCAGTTTTCATGCCTGTGGGTACACAAGGCACTCTGAAAGGAATTACTGTGGATCAGCTGGAGGGTCTTGGATGCCAGATATGTCTTGGTAACACATATCACTTGGGTATGAGACCGGTAGGTGATACTGCAATGGAGACACCAGCTCAATTTTGTTCATGATGCAGTGCGATTTGTCATCAGCTCCAAAGTGGACATTAAAAACTTTTCAATGTGAACCTTCTTCCACTCCAATTCCACTATCTTTAGGGCCCTGAATTGATCGAGAAGGCAAATGGTTTGCATGGCTTCATGAACTGGAAGAGAAATCTCTTAACAGTGAGTGTTGTTTAACTAAACAAATATAGATTCTTGTGTGTCCCTTAGCCAGGTGGACAATTACATTGTGAAAGAGGAGAATGCATGGTAGGTTTTGCATAGTCATAGAAGTGGGAGAGGTTTGTTTGTTTGTGCTAACATCATCTGTTTCTCCATCTTCTGCTCACAGGACAGTGGAGGGTTTCAGATGGTGTCTCTTGTTGAACTCTCAGAGGTCACTGAGGAAGGGGTCAAGTTCAAGTCCCCCTATGATGGCAAAGAGATTCTCCTACGCCCTGAGAAGTCCATCAGTATACAAAACAGTCTGGGTCAGTAGTTCTATTATAACAGTACATCCAGAGTATTTTCTGCCAAAGATCACCTCAATCTGTAGGTATTTCTCAAACTTTGGATTAGTCTTTTGGAAGTATCCTTAGGAGTAAATATCTCAGGAATAAATAATCTCAATAAATTTAAAGCAACAAACACTTTGTCCTTCCTATGAACTCACTAAAAGCTGATGGTCAACCTCTCCATGTTTCTTTCTGCTCATCCAGGGTCAGACATCATGATGCAGCTGGATGACGTGGTCAGCAGTACAGTGACAGGACCACGGGTGGAGGAAGCCATGCACAGATCCATTCGCTGGCTGGACCGCTGCATAGCAGCCAATAAAAATCCAGACAAGCAAAACCTTTTTGCGATCATCCAGGGTGGGCTGAATGCCAAGCTGCGCAAGGCCTGCCTAGATGGTAATGTTTCCTGTTTGCCAGGGTTCCTTTTCCATTTCTGTTTCTTTGACCCCCTTTACACCTGGCATTAACAAGCGTCCTGGTTGACTGGATTGCATACAGATAGAGCATAACTGCATAAAATCCAGGTTAAAATGCACCCAAGACGCATTGAAGATCCAATTACCCAAACTACCTCCACAGAGACACATTTGGCCTCATAAACAACAAAGTGTGGATGTCTCCAGTCCACATAGAGCAACTACATGAATGTAAATAAACTTTGCGCAGTGATCCAACCAGGAAGTACATGCAAATCAAACAGGTGGCAAGCACCTTGGATAGAAACATGCTTGTCAAAAATGTCAGGTCATGTGGAAGGAAAGCAAGTGAGGCAAGATGTTTCCTGTCAGTTTTAAAGGATGTAAATATTCTGATTAGAAATGGGTTGCAATTTGTATTTTGACGAGGGGAAAGAGAAATCTGATTCAATATGCTGGAAGCATTTAATGTCAGGCCTAGATGTAATCTAGCTAATTCAAGGCACAGTCTGGATACAAGACACACACTAATGCCAGGTCTAAAGGGGCCATAATTGTGGTTTAGATATCTTATCCCTGTCCCGCAGAAATGACTAAACGTGACGTTCCTGGTTTTGCCATTGGTGGCCTGAGTGGAGGAGAGGAGAAGGATGACTTCTGGAGGATGGTCACGCTGAGCACAGACCACCTGCCCCGAGAGAAACCTCGCTACCTCATGGGTGTGGGGTATGTTTGTCTACATACAGCACATGAGAACTATGTTTGTTAATATGGCTGTGGTGTTACAAACTGACAAAAGAACTGCTTGTGTCTTTCTCATGTGTTTCAGTTATGCTGTGGATTTGGTGGTGTGTGTCGCTCTGGGATGTGATATGTTTGACTGCGTCTTCCCCACCCGTACTGCAGTAAGCTCTCTCCTCCTTACCTCCGACGCTGCTAAATCGGTCTTTTATTGTCATTTAGTAGTTATAATTCCATAATGAGAACTAGTCTCTGACAGTGTTTCTGACGATATTGTTTCTGTTACCTCAGAGGTTTGGCTCTGCCTTGGTGCCGTGGGGATCTCTCCAGGTGAAGCAGAAGCAGTATGCCAAAGATTTCCAGCCCATAGACCCAGACTGCCAGTGCCCCACCTGCAAGAGGTAAATGGAGGTCAAGCAACAGACCAGAGGAATTGTGTCATCGTTGGGGGATGGAGGTTAGGCTTGAGTTAGGAGCACTGCAGGTTCTTCCTCTCTGGTCTTCCAAAGCCCTTCATTTTTTTAACAAAAGGGAGTATTCTGGTTACATTAGGATTCCGATGTCAGATATAACAAAGGGAAAATGAAATTGTCAAAGCCACATTGAAGCCTACAAGCCTGCTGGCAAGCATGCATTTGGGATTTTCTTTTGGAAGTATCTTTATGACCTAAATATTTCAGTACTTTGATCTCACTTGGCTGTAAATATTCCAATGACTCAGCAGACAGTGCTCTAAGTGGAAGATAATCTAAGTGTGTGGATGGGGGAGAAATCAGTGGTCCAGTTTGGTGCCAGAGTGTAATCTCCTGTTCAAAGTGCCACTTGTGCCCAGTGTTTGGACATTTTGTACCAAAGAGCCACTTTGAAAAATGTATCAGTGGAAGGAAGCTGTCAATTACATGTATATTTTCTGTTTTAGACACAGTCGGGCTTACCTGCATGCTCTGTTCAAGACTGATACTGCAGCCATGCATCATGTCACTGTCCACAACATTGCCTACCAGGTCAGTATTGGAATAGTCATTGAACAGAAAGGTTATTATTGAAATACATCCAAAAAACTATGTTGCCTCAAAATAAAAAAAAAACTGTATTTGAAATATTTGAAATTATAGTGAAAAGTTTATTCACTTTTTTTCAAAACACAACAGTTCAAAATGAGCATGACAAATTCAAAATACAGTCTCTATTGGCACTAATCTCTTTCCATAGTTTCCTGTGATCCATATCTGTGATCCTGACATTGAGAACTATCAACCGATGTAATATGTTTCAAAGTCAAACTGCTCTGTCAAATCAAATCTGAGAAATAAAAGATACTGAGCTACGTAATATTTATGTGACGTCTTGTCCTCACTGAAGGGTTAGGGTTATCCCAAAATACACTCTGCACCCCAAAGCAGTACAAAGTGGTGATGCTGCTCTTGCATTATCAAAAGGACAGAGTCTACCTTTCTATGACAGATGTGTCCTAAAACCTGATATTCATGTTAACTGCTACTTATATATATATTTATGACCCCAGTATCTGACTGTACAGCATACTCTCTGATTGATTTTAACAATGATGAGAAACAAGAAGTTGCTTTGGGGACAATTTTAAGGGCATTAAGCGCAGTAGGGTGTCACAGTGAGTAGGGAGACCCGCCAGCCCCCAAACAAACTCTGAATCTTTACCAACTCCAAGGACTGTGTTATGTAGCTGATCTTGCCCTCTGGGGATCAATAATCACATTGTTTTCTCTTTTAATTCATCAAACGTTTCCCTCTTTTTGCAGCTCACCCTTATGCGCTCTGTGAGGCAGAGCATTGTGGAAGGCCGATTCCCTGAATTTATAAGGACGTTCATGAATCGAATGTTCCCCTCTAGTGACCAGTACCCCAGCTGGGCTGTGGACGCTCTAGCCTCTGTCAATATCTCACTGGATTAGAACGGGGAAGGCAACTGTTTGTTTGACTCAAATTGGGCGTAAAAGTCTAGCAGTGACTGGGACTTTTTATATCATTTTTATGAATTTTGTGGTTTTAAACATTGATGAACATTTTCTACTTTGTTTTTATTTGCATTGCCAGTTATGTTGGTAGTGTGGAACGTAGCTTTTGAACCGAAGAGATAAAGCCTGATTGTCTTTTGAAACTCAGAATCCACATTATGATAATGTGAGTCTGAATGGGGCTTGAATGAGGTTTGAAACACATTAACTATCTCCCCTGATATGCTCAGGATTTTTTTAGTGTTACCATGGCTACACAACCAGGCCCACCCACTTGAAGTGCAATGTTTTGCCTTCCTCTCAAGCTCTGTGTAATTTTTGTTTCTGAGCACATTAGAGTCTTGTCATATTTGCCAAATGCTCAAAGTTTATTTATGTGTGTATTTTTTTTTTCTTTCACACTGTCCTGACAGAATCGTTGTTCTAACTGTTTGAACACGTAGATGAACATGGTTACATACAGATTGTGTGCTGGTGACATGACCACCAGATGGCAAAATAGACAAAACCAGACCAGTGTGACAGTAAAACTGATTGACAGTGAAACTGAATGACATGTTGTATAAATTGAAGTGAGAAAACGGCAGCTCAGTTTTTCTAAAGTAAAAATAGCATTATATTTTTGTTAGATTTGGCATATTAGAGAAGATGTAGGGGGGCACGAAAAATGTCAAAATTACCCTATATATCTAAACAATACTGGATCGTCATCAATCAATGTTATCAATCAATGTTGTCCCTTGTTCTTTATTTTCTCATCAATTCAATCCGTGGAAATACATTTTCCGCCCTCTGGCATAGGTTTTTGCTTGGAAGTCACAAGTGTTGGTGGTTCAACCTCTGACCGCACATATTAATACAGCATGTAATGTTTTAATTGAGTTGCAGGCAAAATATGACACAGGTTGCTGGCTTAGATCTGGCGAAGCAGTAGTGCCACAACTAAAATGGTTGGTGAATAGTCCAGTTAAAATCAAAGAGTCGTATACTAACCCTTCATGAGAAATGTTTTAATTTATTACAATAATATTCTTAACGAAAAATCATATTTCTACGGGGACCTATAGTGTATCTATGGTGCTCAGTAGTGAATTTATAGTGGCCTTATGGTATTTGTTTTTGCTCTTCTATATCACTATATGAGGATTTGATCATTTTAGAATATCCTTTAAAAATGTACAATAGGATTACTGTTTTTCCTTCGTGACGAGTCTTCAGAATATCGTCATTGCTTTGAAAGTTTAGTTTCATTATTTTTAGTAGGGCCTATATATGCTTAGAGAGAAAGCCCAGAACTGAGACCTTAGTTACTGGCAAGCCGCGCAGAATCGTGTCAAGTGTTTGAAAATGAATATGCACAACCAAAGGGTTTCAGCCTGCACATAAATGGGATGTGTCCTCATGCATATTTCAGCAAAATGTTGTGCGTCCTTAAACGGACTCTATAAAGAACTACAGTAGCCTGTAATACATTTGAGAAGGTTACTATACAAATACCACATTAAAACTGGTGATACCATAGGAGATACCATAAAGTGTGGTAGTTTCTCTATGAACTTACTATAGTGTACCACAGATGCACTATAAGTTCCTATAGGAATATTATAGGGATTTTCCCTCAGGGGACCAGCATAAATGCGAGTCAGAAATCGTTTATTATCGTTCAGATGCAGCGCAGATGTTGAAGGATGGTGATTTGATTTTTTTTTAATGAAAAGTGATTGCAGCAGTACACTATTCTCTATAGTTTGGTTACACGGCTTGTGCAGTCCGTGTGTCTACGAGGAGCCCAGACAGAGAGGATGCTGGTGTTGAGAGAGACAACCAGTTGCTCTCCAGCTGCCACAGTAAAAGTAGAGCCTCCCCCACGCACCGACTGAACATCCTCGACCTGTTGCCTCGGCAGGGGGAAAAGTAGGACTGCATCGTGACTGGAACCAAAGAGGAAAGAAGTTGATTTCGGGCGGGGGGGATGCCATGAGTTGTGTATATTTATCTATTATTAATCTGCGTTTTGAATAGCAAAAGGAAGAGGAACGGAGTTGGTTTTGGGGGGGGGATCCTCCTCCTCGAGGTGGAGGTGCGGTTTGCGGTGCTCCCTTCAGGGTATCTCTGTCTCTGTCTCTGGGTGCTGAGGAGGAGGACCATGGTCGAACTGGAGAAGGAGGTGCTCCCGCTGCCTCCTCGGTACCGGTTCCGAGACCTGTTGCTCGGGGACTGGCAGACCGACGACAGGTAAGGACACTGCCTAAGGCTGCAAACTTCAATTGGCTCAAAAATGCGCCGTTTACGCACAGCGCACTGAATCTATTGCGTGTTGGTGCGCCATAAGAGCATAGGAGCGTCACATCACCTGGTTTAAAAAGGTCTGCATTTGTTTTGCGTTACCATTTTATCTTAAAGTAACCTTTAAGACAACGGAGCCAGGTGTATAAGCCTAATATGTCAGTGTGTTTCACTGTCTGTAGTGACTGCTGCAACAGGTTTCGTGCTCGTACCCGTGGGCAGGGGCTGGGCGTACTACTGCTGCTATTGCTGCTAATACTAATAAATAGTAAATACCAAAACAACTACCAATGCTGCTACAAGGCGTTCCAGAAAAATGCTCAAAACAATAGACTGATTATTATATGGATACATTTATTTTTGTGTTATGTCAAAGTGGACCATCTTACATGAGTTTATATGGAGGATTTACAAAAAAAAACATGCTTTGGGTGGCACACACCAGAGGGGAAAGAGGGAAGGCCCAGAAGACCAGACCCTTTGCTTAAACTCTCCATTTGCAGGACAGTAGATTTTAAGTGCTTTCCACATAACAGATATAGCTATCTACGCAATAATGCATTTGGCTATTTCATGGTAACCTTAACCTCCATTTCACGCCTGGTCTCTCCTGTTGCTAGGTGAGAAATGTGGACCAAAACACTTGCTTGTGGACTTGAGTAGGTGTTTCCAATCATATAATTGTGGAGGGGGAACTTGCTATGTAAAGCCTATAGGAGTGGGGACCACTGAAGGTCCAAGCATTGACATGTATTACCACAGACACACTGCTGCTGAGGTACATGATATACCTTAGGGGCCTACTCTGTCAGTAATGCTTATCAGATTATCAGAAACAATATCTGAGCTATAGCACCCAGGGTGCCGGAATAATGCCCTTTTATTTGGTAAAACGTTGCTTACAGATATGGTTTATCTCTTGCATCATCTGTCTCTGTATCCCTGACCTCCGAAGGGGTCTTTTTTTGCTCAAGTGAAGGTCTCAACCCCTAGTCCTTCCTACCCTGCTCATGGTCATGTAACATGTCAGCCGTTGCCCAAGGACAAATGCTACCAAGCCAGAGTACAGTGTGACCTCAGTCACATAATTAGCTGGCCTCTGTGGCTGGAGGCGCCACTTGTTTCTTGGAAGTCTTTAAGAAAAGCAAGATTGATTATAGTCAAGATATTTCATCCTCTGAAAGGACCGAGAAACAAAACATTTGAAACAGCAAAAATTAATTTGCCAAATGGATGTGATAGAAACAGGGTAGGTGTATAGTGGGGAATGATGTTGTAAACACAGTGAATGATCTATTTGTTAGGTTGAGAGGCTGCAGAGACTCTTGGCAGAGGGGGGCAGGCAGGCAGGCAGGGGCTGGGTGTGTGTGTGTGTGTGTGTGTGTGTGTGTGTGTGTGTGTTTGTGTGTGTGTGTGCATGCAGGGGATTAGCGGCTAATGTTGGAGTTGCGTATCACAGGAGAGGAGAGGTGAGTGGTTCGTCAAGATGTTGCGTGACGATGAGAGAGGAAGAGGAGGAAGAGGCATATGAATGTGTTTGGCAACTTAATCAAAAGTTGCCATCGCCGTTGAATCCTACAACACAGCGGAGCATTCACTACTTCTGTAGTAATCTGTAGGGTTTGTATCACTGAACATGATGTACTCTCAGTGAAAAACACGAGAGGAGTTTGTGTTAGTGAACATCCTCTTTTCACTTGTTTGTTCTTATGTCATATAAACTTATAAACATTGTTTGAGATGTTGCTCTAAAAATAATAATTATTTGTATTAGTATTTCTAGTAGTAGTAGTAGTAGTAACAGCAGTACTAATATCACTAGCAGTAGTAGTAGTTGTAGATCGATTGATAGATAGATAGATAGATAGATAGATAGACTGAGAAGAGCAGCTTGTGAATGAATGGATGGTACATATATACACAGTTATAGTAATAGTAGTAACAGTAAGAGTAGTAGTAGTAGTAGTAGCAGTAGTAGTGATATCAGTAGTACCAGTAGTAACAGCACAACTAATATCACTAGTAGTAGTAGTAGTAATAGCAGTACTAATATCAGTAGTAC
>OOFE01018241.1:0-11711 GCA_900323365.1 Monocentris japonica | reverse complement strand
TGGTGGTGACTCTGGGCCTCTAAAGCTGCACATGTCACTACTTGAGAAAATGTGAAATTAAAATGACAGTGTAATACAGGCAAATTGTTATTGTAGTTAGGTATCATAGGAAGGTTGTTTTTAGCACTGGGAACATCACTGGGACAAAACCAGTGATCCCCAAAAACTATTACTACACAAGATTATAGCGGAAACAACCATGAATTACCAAAGATGCAGGAGACAAAAAAAAACAGTACTACTATCTAAGAGTGGATGAATTTTTCCAATCATGAAAACTGAAAAAAAAAACAATGTATTAATATTGGTGTTGTATGTAGCATAACAAGTTATTTGTTAGGTCTCTTTCTCACCTGTATCTAGTTCTCTGGCCCTGCCCACAGGAAGTGCTGCATGACGCCCAACTGGACCAGGAGCTCCAACTGCAGGTGGCCTGGCAGCTGTGATTGGTGCAGAGCAGCTGTCCATCAGAGCAGCTGCAGTTGTTACAGTCCACCTGATGCCAGCTGCCTGCGGCCCAGCTCTGTCCCAGTGAGTCCACACAGTCACACTGCCACAGCTGCACACACACCTCGTCCTGCTGCAACTGGCCTGGACACACACACACACACACACACACACAAGTTTATAAAAATACATGTTGATCTTGATGAGAGTTGGGCGACGATGAGCTGTTTGCCAAGGGTTCAGAAAGGTCAATAATGGCCTTAGTCTTGGCCTGACTAAAATGTGGGGAGAGTGATGCCAAAAGTGGGTCTAAATAGGCTCAGAGGGCCAGAGAATAACAAAAGTAAAAGAAAGACAGCATCCAAGGAGACACAACAACTATAAAGCTTTCAAATAAAGTTTTCAAAGTATCTCTGAAGCCAAGGCCACCAAAAGAACACACTTGTATTTCAACTAATTTGAGTCCCCTACAGGCTGTAGGTCATAGGTGTAGGTCAAAACAGACAGGACTGCGTTTCTCAAAGGCATCCCAGAAATAGGATCACATTTAGGTGATATTGGCAGTGAGATACATTTGGAAATCCCATCCTGGTTAGTAATGACAGCCGTCACAGTGCTTGGGGCAACAGCACACAGGTTAACTCAAACACCCACCTGTGCACGCACACACACACACACACACACACACACACACACACACACACACACACACAGGCTTATCTGTTGACTAAAGGACAGCAGCTGCAGAACCTTTAGGGAAGCATCATATGCACACAGACACATGCACAGGTTTATCTGTTAATAAAATGATAGCAGCCACAGTACCTTTAGGGCAACGACAGCCAGGTTGGCATTCGCCGTTGCCCTGGCACTCTATGCCCTGCTGGAGGTCTGAGCAGCGCTGGGGACACTCGTTCGCGCAGGACACAAACTCCTGGCCTGGCGGGCAACCTTTCTCATCTGGGAATACACAAGCAGAAGGTCACAAATTCATAGATGTTGCAGGCCTTTTCTACTCATATGGTGCTTTGCCATGAACGCTGATCGCAGGCTGTGGCTATTGTTTGAATACAAAGACCTACCTACAAAGAGAGGCATATGCTGATTTAATGAACATTCACCAGTACAAAGGATTTGGTGTAACTATCGCTTGTGCTATTCGGGGTGAGCTACTACACAGGAACTTAGCTTGGATGATAGAGGAAAGGGGGCTGTCAGTAGGTTTATCAAGTTGGCACCTCCTGTCACAGATGTTTCACTGAATTAGGTCCATAAAACCTCCAGAGGACTCAACAGCAAATGTCTGTCTATTGTTTCATGGTAATCAAAAATCAACAATTTAACAATGTGTGTGTGTCTATCTCACCACAGGGTTTGGTGTTGCAGGGTTTGACCTGGTTCTTCTCTCCTTCACACTTTTTCCCACCGTTCTTGGGCGGAGGGCTGGAGCAGGAACGAGTGCGTATGGAGCGCCCGCCACCGCAACGTTTATCACAGCGCGACCAGGGACTCCACCGGGACCAGCCTCCATCCACTATAGCACACACACACACACACACACACACACAAAGACACATAAATGAGTTTATTCACACGTCACATTTTCCAGAATAAAAGAGGGAGAATTTCAACACATCATGAGGCACTTTGGATAAAAGCATCTACCAAATAGCATACACTATATCACTGTGTGTGTGTGTGTGTGTGTGTGTGTGTGTATTTGTATAAGTGTGTGCAAATGCAAGTGTGCATGCAAGTATTCATCATAAGTGTTTAGGTGTGCATGTAGGTGTGTATGTTCCTGTGTGTAACTATGCATGGCCATTTGTATGTTCATGTGCCCAGTTCATGCAGACAGGATGTACTGCATGAACTGTTTTAAGAGACAGGTTTTTTTTATTTGAAAAAGAAAATCCACTTCCTGAATTGCTTGAATTGAAAGTGAATTGACCCCGAATGCTGGTCCAGTTGGCTGACCTCGGCAGGGCTTAATGTTGCAGAATCGATGCTCCAGGTTTCCTCCCAGGATGTCTTCACACCAGGACCCGTCGGCCCCGGGGCTGATGAAGGTTCGGAGCCTGTGCTGCTGACCGACACCGCAGGACCGCGAGCAGGAGCCCCATTCCCCCCACTCTGTCCACGAACAGTTCCTCCGGGCACAGTCCTCCCCCACGCACACCTCACCGCCGTCTAGAAATGCACGCACGCACACACACACACACACACACACCATATACTTAAATGTGCTACATGTAGCATTTTAAGCATCAATATATCATTGTCAAATTAATGGTGATACCTTGGTATAATTGCCAAATGAGACCATGGTCTAGATGACTGGTAGCCTCTATCTCACATAAAACTTCACAGTATTCTCAAATGAATTTGTTAAATGAAACATCTAGCCAAGTACTAATCTCTCCTGATGCCTGCACTGACATCAGGAAACAAAACAGCAAGTCCAAAAAGCAATCTGTTCTGGGGTTTCTGGGGAAAATGAAATGCCAAGACCCTCCACCAACAATGCCAAACACCAAACAAGCAGATCTGCTGAAACCGACAGTGTGCTGGTAGTTATTTTAGTAGGGAAAAGCATTACATCCATTCTCTACTCTCTGTCCCCCGGCTGTAAAATTCTGAATAGCAGTTCTTCTTCTGCTGTCTGATTAAAGTCAACAAAATGCCAATCTTCCATCGTCCTCCAGATGCTGGGCTCTTTTCAAGAAAACTATAGTTACCCAGGGGATGTGTACTGTCACAAGCCATTCACAAGAGGGAGCTGCCCAGTACAACTAAAGTATTTATGACAGTATGACAGTCTTACTAGATGAATGGAGAATTGGAGCGATAGAGATAGATATGTGTTGTAGATTGACTGATACAAAGAGCGTTTGGTATGAACTAATCAAGTGTAGTTCTGGACTGACAGATTAACCGTCTACCTGGACACTGAGGCAAGTTGCAGGGCTTTTCCTGGCGAGAGCCTCCAGAGCAGGGAGGTTTGACACAACGTCGGTGACGGGACTTCGTGGCCGGGCTGAGAGCATCACTGCAGGTCTTAGTACAGGGACTCCACAACGACCAGGGGGAGAAGCCAGCATCCTCATCTATGGGAGACAGAAGGGGGAGAAACAGAATTAATTCTCTTTAATCTTTATTTTTCTATAAAGGGTTTACTAGACAGGATTTACAATAACACATAACAAATCACAACATACAGACAAATATTAAAAAAACTGATAAGACTGCAGGGTAGATAGAAAGAAAGAAAGAGAGAAAGAAAGAGGTGAGGGGTGTAAGAAAAACACTTGAGTGAGAACTAAATAAAAAAGAAATACAGAAGCTGGTATAGTGTTTTATGGAGGGCTAATCTACCTGGGATGGTGGGCTCTTCTGTAGGACCAACGGCTACTGCCAACAATAAGAAAACACCAGCCAGTTAACAACGTGCACAAGCAAACAATTGACAATACATATTCTACTGCATGATAAAGTTAGATAAGGCCATAAATAGTTTTCTGGACCTGGGCTTGATTCAGTCATCTAAACAGCACAGTGATTTTGACCATTTAAAAAGGGCTGCAAATGAGAGCTAGCCTTTATGATTAAATGTGATGAACACACACACACACACACACACACACAAACACACACGGATGACCTACCTGGGCAGTCTGGGGCCTGGCAGTAGGTAGTTTCCTGTCGTGGCCCCTGGCAGTCTCTCCCTCCATGGGCCGGGGCAGGCTGGGCGCAGCCCCTGGAGCGGGTCTTCAGTCCCAGGCCTCCACAGGACAGGGAGCAGGGGCTCCAGGGGCCCCAGGGGGAGAGACCACCATCTACTGGACAATGCTCCAACGAACAGTTCCACCTGCCATGCTCACACCAGCTGGAGGCAGTGGAAAGTGGAATTCATTTAATTTAACCCTGAGAGTGTGAAAATTGGATGCCTTGCCAGTGTTTGTAAAGCTCCACACCCATCAGAGTTAATTTAACACTTTTAGATAGTTTGAACACCTGCCCCAAAAGCCACATCAGCTATGTGAGTGGACAAACAACACTCCAATCAACACTTATTAACAATGGAAAATATGCTGTGAAGATATTCAGTCTGTCACTAGGGAGGTTCAAGGTGCTACACACTGCATTTTGACATCAATAAACCATTACCACAATGGCAGATGGTGGAACAAGAGATGAATATGGTGGTGATGATGCTGGAGACGATGGCAATGTTGATGTTGACAGTGAGGATGACAATGATGAAGGTGATGATGATGATGACGGGAAGTGTTCTCACCAGGAGCTGCAGTCATGGACCAGTGTGTCTCCAGACTGGAGCTCCACTCCCTCAGAGACATTATGGAGGAGGAGAGAGGAGACTGGTGTGACAGAAACAGTCTGCAGAGAGGCCAGGAACTCTTTGTCTACCAGACAAGGACACTCCTGGAACACAGGAAACACATTATATGACATTCAACAACAAAAAATAAACACCTAAGAACATAAGAACTTTGAATTAGACTTGAAAAATACTGCAAAGTTTAGGTCAATATTAAAAGTTAGCGTTGGGAAATAGTGGCCTACTGTGTGTGGTAGCTCGTTTTCCATTACTCAGATTGTTACATAGGTATTTTGCCCTAAATGTCTTTTGTATCTTATGATAGCAATATTTATATCCAGGAGGTATTCAAAAGCAGCTTAATAAAGAGATCTTCATTTTTAACTCTTTTTGATACAGTGACTAGACAGAGCCAGCATCGTGTGGGACAACCGGGTACATTGTCGTGGGCCTTGGGCCAAGGCGTGTGTGCTAATTGTTTCAATATATTGGTACTGCTTTAGATAGAGGAAGGCTATGGAGGAATGCCTATGTGGTGTGTAAAATGTTCTGTCTGTGCATTATGACCACTGACTGTCGGGACTGAGGATGTGATGAGGGTTAGAGTCCAGGGGGCCCACAAGGATAATTTTGTCCCAGGCACGGGAATCACACACATCTCCTGACAGTAGATGTACAGCTTTGACCACCAATAATGATGATGATGATGAAGATGATGGGGAACCCACCTGGAGACAGAGTCCATGGTGTTGGTAGGTTTGCGGGGGACAGTGGCAGCCCTCCTCACAGCCGTCTGAGTAGCAGCCCTCCCTGCCGCTGACCTGGGCACAGCTAAACGGACAGTCTTCACCTCGTTCACACTCCCTGTACAGCCTGCCAGGAGGGCAGCCCACCTCTAAACAACAACGCAGACATAGACCTTCAAAATAGTCTGCAACAATGTTTCACTTACATTGATTTTAGCAATGAATACAATTTGATAAATGACAATTGCAATTAAGCAACAATTGTCCATATTTCATGATATAAATATCCAAATAAGAGCAGCAAACCTAGTTCTGAAAATTACACCCATCCCCCAAATCAACAAAGAATTTTACAGTCAACACTGGTCTACAATATTATGACTGTCATCACACCAAATACTACTATTATTTCCTGCCAGTTTTCTTTGAACTTTTCTCACACATTCAAACTCATTAAAAAGGAATCAGACTCTTGAGTTGGCAAAGTGAGATGGGAGTCTCATTTCACAGAACCGTTAGTAATGACAGTAGGGGGCAACTACAGAGATGAGAGGGGAGGGTGTGAGGAGGAACTGTTAGAGGGAGACATGGAGGGACGTGGTGGTGAATAAGGCTGCGATCAGTGTTTAAATGCGCCATGCACTGTAGCTAGCAGGCTACCTAACAATTGTTGAAAACCCAGTAGTGGCAAGGGTTTGTCAAAAGTGACATCTGTATTCATCATCATCCAGAGCAGACTCACCGAGGCAGACCTGGGTGTTGCAGGTCTTGCTCTGCCTGCTGAGGCCGCTGCAGGGTGGGGAGCTACAGAGGCGAGAGCGGGACTGCTGCCCTCCACCACAGCTGACTGAACACGGCGACCACTGAGACCAAGGCAGCCACGGACCCGCCGAGTCTGGGGTCAAAAAGGCAATGACAATCACAACCCCATGAAGTTAGAGAACAAATACAACACCGGCTAACAGGATGTAACACCTGTTACCTTATCTTTATTGCTCAGTATCTTCACTGTACAGATGACGAGATGCTCTAAACACGTTGTTCTAGAGACATGGGTCTCTGGGCACAGCAAAGCATTGTTTTATCGGATATTTTCCCTAAAATAAGCTGGGATTCATGCCATCATTTCCCCACTTTTATTCCACCTCAAATCACCCCAAGCCCCAGAACAAGCCTCCCCAAGCCTCCCCCATGAATGATTTGGATGTGAGAAAAAACCTTCTTTTCTACCCTGATATCAAATGTAAGCAGGTCTGCATCATTTGTCAGACCTCATTAGGACTGAACCCTCTTGAACACTCAGGTCCAAAAATGTTGATAAATCCTGCAACTAAACTAAAATATAAAATATTTATCACAAATGTTTTTCAAGTCTAAAATATTCAGGCCCAAGTCAAGTTCTATACTAAAACTGGTAACCAAGACCTTGTGGCGCAATGGTAGCGCGTCTGACTCCAGATCAGAAGGTTGCGTGTTCAAATCATGTCAGGGTCATAGCTTTTCTAACAAACACAGAATATACAAGTACTGCATGCACAGTCAGGCGGTACTACTGCGAACAGCAGAAGACTTCCACAAAAATAGTTTGCGTTGCCAGAGAGAGAAGGAACAGACATATAACTAGAATATAGAACTTACGACCGAGCAAAGTGTGGTTTGACCTCAAAGCGTGTTGAGGCCTGAGTCAAACTCAACTCTGTTAGGTGTCAAAACTCAATTTCCAGAATTTCCCCCCCGGGATCAATAAAGTATCCACCGGAAACCTCAAGACAGTGTACCTGTGCAGAGATGTGTGTTGCAGTCTTTCTGCTGTTCAGCGATACCCAGACAGCCCCTCCCGCCACTCTGAGGGGACGGATTGTCACACTGGCGCCTCCTAAACTTGACTCCGCCTCCGCATGGAAGTGAGCATTCCGTCCAGGCTCCCCATTGGCTCCAGCCTCCATCGATGTGGCAACCGGGGACAGATTGACACTGCAAAACCCCAGCCTCACATGAACTGGGGAAAGGTGAGGAAGAAGAGAAACATTTGATGCCACTTCTACTTGTGTGCAATTAACGTGACATTTTTTGTTACTTTTAAAATGCAATAAGGCTACTGAGTTTCTACCAGTTTTGAGTTTGAGTTTCTACCAGTTTTTGCACTCGCTGATGATGCTGTCTCCGGGATTTGCGTACTGCCAGTCAGACCCACCAGGCCACACCCACGATGCGTTACTGGAATCTAGGCCACCTGAAAAGTGAGAGGGAAAGAGAGAGAGAAAGACGAGTGAGAGCGAGACATAGAGAGCGAGCGAAAGAGAACAAATCAATAGCATGCTGCATGTCGAGACAAAAATCTCTCGATAGGATCCATTTCCTCTTCACAGCCCCAATCTGAAGCATTTTTTTTACACATAAACACTTCACTTGTTAAGGTAGATATTCAGTGTGCATGTAGAGTGAGCGTCTAACCAGTAGTGGTACTGTTGTGGTATTTGCAGCGGCACTCCTCCCTGGCCACACACACTCCGTCCTGCAGAACCATGTCACCCTGACAACCGCAGGTTGGGCTGCACCCGAGGGAGTCCACGCACTCGGTGTCACCATGGAGATCTGAACAGGAGCGCGGACAGGGCTTCCCACAAGGCCATTCTTCCTGCCCTCCACCACAGTCTGCACAACATGGGAATACATAGTTTGCAGCTAATTAAATGTTCAGCAAAGCCCAATGCTCTGGCACACTGTGACAGAGGTCAGCATGTTGTCGGTTGTCAGACCAGGTTCTTAGCAGTTTACATGTGAGGAGTAAGTAGTAGTAAAACTATACTTTACAGTGGCCAGACTAGAGAGTGGACTAAGAAACAGACAGGTATTTGCTGGTGGGTTCTACAACGCTATATATCCATTAAATGTTTTTTTTCAATTACTTGAAATCTATCACTCAGTATCCAGATACCTACTGACATTCCTATATCTGTTCCCTGTACTTTCAGTAGGTGGTGAAGCCAGGAGAGAGAACCCATAAACCAGCTATTAAAGGTGGAGAGAGCAGCCAAGACAAAAGCCAAGAAGCCTGCTGATTGTGTGTGACTGAATGTAATGTCTTCCTGAAACGAAAGATTGATTGAATTTTTTGTTGTTTGTTTTTTGCAGTTTTTGTTGAACTCTCTCTGCCATCTGTGTGTCCCATCACAGCAGTGCAGAAACCTGTCACCTTGGCATTATCAGTACCCTTGTCCGTTTTCATCAATGTCCCCTTTCGGGAATACATTTCATTCGGGCACACACAATCAAAAGGCTTCTTGGTTTTTCTCTCCGCCCCTCGTAGCCTCTTTTCTCTCTCCCAGGCTTCACCACCTACTGAGAGAACAAAAGGAAGGTATAGGAATGGGTAGGTGCTGCTTGGTTTCTCACGAGGCCGCCCAACCAACACTCAACCTCAGACATGCTTGTTACAAAGTATTAAGTGTGCAGACTCTCATTTCCATCCAGCAAGCATTTTTGAAGTGGGGCATGAGTGCTGTTCTTTGTGTATCCACAATAAATGTGCCATCCTACGATAAGCCAACCTGAGCAGATGGTGATGTTGTCATGGCAGCCGCGGCTCTGCCTGCTGTCTCCGTGACAGGGCAGGCCGCCGAATCTGGCGGGAGGACTGTTACACTCCCTGATACGACTGGACGACCCGGCACACCCATCACACTCTGACCATGCTGACCAGGGACTCCACAAACCGTGAACTAGAGAGCGAGGGAAGAGAGAGAGAGGCAGCAAGAGAAGGAGAGAAATTAAGAGATGATCAATGAAGATGTCTCTGCCACCAAGTAGTGGCGTCCTACCTGGACAGAAGGAGATGACGGGACAGGGCTGTCTCTGGATCTGAACCCCTATTCCATTGTGGATTTCCTGTTCTCCGGGGCAGGCCGGCCCTCCAGCCTTGGGCTCTGGACAGCCACAGCTCCTGTAGCGGGACACCCACTCTGCCCCACAGGTCCTGGAGCAAGGCGTCCACTCTGACCACTCACACCAGCCACCTGACACTGGACACACAGAGAAGTGGAAAATCTAGAGATGTAGGCCATTACAAATACAACAGAATTTTTACTTGGTAAATGTTGGTTTTTAACACTGGAGAAGAATCGGTCTCCAACAACAGGGGCATAGATGGAAACACAAAAATTGTCTAGATAGTCTCGCCGTTAACAATAATATTTTTTTTTAACTAGCTTTAACTAACTTTTTAATATTCTCTGGTTAAATAAATGTTGGCTATTAATCATACCTAGGCCAAATAGCAAGAACAAATATAACAACAATAATAACTTCATTCTTATTGCAGTTTTCTAAAACAAAGTTCACAAAGCGCTTCACAATCAAGACAAACAAAAATCACAGAAACAAGGTTACACAAAGAAAGTAGCAGACAGCGGCAAAAACAAAGTGAAGTGATTTAAAAGACAACGCTGATTCAGCCTCGGGGAGGGCAGCCCAAAGGCAGGGTCTCCTTTAGTCGAATAGTTTTCAGCTTACTAAGGTGCCAGATGGGAGGGGTTGACCGTGGTGGATAACACAAAGCTGGCCATGAAGTTTAGACAATCATAAGAAAGTAGAAAGGCGATTCTGTGTACTTTTCAGTGATGGACGTCTTACCTGACATTTGAAATATTTATTTGACCCAGGTCTGCTGTTAAACAATCAATGACAATTTATTTAACCTGTCCACAGCTATATGCAACTACACTTTTAGCAGGTTATTCATTTGATACAGAAAACTACACCTGGCCTTACTCACCTGGGCAGGGGTCACTGGTACAGTTGAGCCTCCCACCCTCGCAGGTACTGAAACACAGCAAATATCAACATTATGATTCTTTTCCCGTCCTTTCTTTCAGTTTGTCTGTTCAAGCGTGTGAATGTGTACATGCATGTATGTGCTCCGTGTGTGTGAGTGTATTATTCTGACCAGTTGTTGCATCCGTCGGGGGCTGTGGTTGTCCCTCCTGGCTCCAGTCGGTGTCCAGTGCTGATGTCCAGACAGGGACAGTCCTCTCTCTCTAGACAGACTGTCCCGTTAGCAGACAGCACCTTTCCCTCCGTACAGTAGCACCCTGCCTCACAACGCCAATCACAGTGCTGGGGCACAGAAGAGAGTGTTCATCATCATCATCGCCATCATCACCATCAATCAACACTTTTCTCACTCTTCGCAGAACGTCCCATTAGCAGATACCGCTTTACCTTTACCACTTCACCACTTTACAGCTCATAATCCCCCAAAACAAAGTGAGGCCTACTTGTGAATCCCTGTTTCAGTGTAAATGTGCAGAATGGTGAACTTTGACACACAAGATATCCACAAAAAACCTCGACTCAGACTACTAGTGGTCGTGGGTAGACACAGGAGTGGTGCTTGGAGTGATACTCACAGCCAGGTCGTCACAGGAGCGAGGGCAGGAGGGACCACAGCTACTAAACACAGTCCCTGGCACCTGGGAGCATGGCGCCACTGAAACACACACAGTTACACACTGCAGATACACACTGATAGCCAAAAAACATGCACTGCACAGTAAAAAAGAATGTGTTTCCTCTGCAACGTGCACACATGCACACCTACACACTCTGAATGTACCTGGTTAGCGGTCAAACTTACAGGCTATGACCACAGAGACCAGCTCAAAGCAGTAATGTTACTTACAGAATGCATACACACATGCATGCACACACACACACACGCACATACACACACACCAACATATACTGTCTACCTGGGCAGTGGGCAGTGTTACAGACAATGACGTCAGTTCCCAGCCCCTCGCAGTAATTCCCCTGTCCCTCTGGACTGGGACTGTCACACTCCCTCCTCCGGCTCTTAACACCCCCACCACATGACTTGGTACAGTCCGTCCAGTTGCTCCACTCTCCCCAGCCGCCGTCACCTGTAAGGAACCAATGCATCATAAAATAGGGATAAAAACCAAACTGAGAACTTAACACCAAACAAACACCAGCCCTGCTGGTCAATTTTGACATTTATTAAAACAAAACACTAAAAGTGGGAGGGGTTTCAATGTAAAGTAGTTTCAACGAGCTCAGTAGTAACATCAGTTTCATTTAGTCCCATAGTCAGGACATACAGCAATGTGACCTCATACAATCTGATCACTGGAAACAGATCTTAAAAATCCAGTTAGCCG
>OOFE01018236.1:0-10112 GCA_900323365.1 Monocentris japonica | reverse complement strand
AACCTTCTTCTCAGAGCTATACTGGGCTCGGTTTGGCTGCTTGTATTCTTGGACGTGGGATCTGCCTGCAAAAATAGGACTATTTATTTTTCAATGCTGGCCTGTGATGATGGCTTCATTATGTTGGTGATGGCAGGCAGTCTTGGCAGCAAGCTGCTTAGAAATACTAGAAATTGGCTAGGGGTTTAAATAGAAACACTAGAAACTGAGTACAGGCTTCAAACAGAGAGAAACTATGTAGATGCTTTGAACAGAAGCAATATGAATTTACAGAGGAGCATAGAAACAACAGAAAGTGACCAGTGTCAAATATATACAACAGGACCAATGGAAACTGACTAGAGACTTGAAATTGGAACAAAGGGAAATCACTGGAGAACAGAACCAATAGAAATTAATTAGAGGCTTGATCGAAACATGCTGGGTAAAATCCTGATGTTTGCCCTCAAACCCGCAGATCAGCTTGATATTTTTCAATGAACTTAGACGGGTTATTAGACAATACCTCCCGCCACCACCACCACCACCCATGTCAAGCAGACAGACTCACACAAGTCTTACCTCTTCTGAGGTTTCTAGGGAGATGCTGTGATATAGTGTCTGGTTGTGGGAGGAGAACACACGGCACTTAGCCCAGTTGGATTGGAGTAATTGGAGCAACTAAAAGTCAGTCAACACGACTTTAAGTGGTAATCTGCACAATGTTAGTTTATTTGATTGACATCTTTGGTGCTAGGCGCTCATTGCTGTGGTGTTCCCAGAGATCACTTGTCAATCAAACAGTGTGTCCAGTACTGTGACGTCTTTTTCCTTGGATTTTTTGTTGATGGAGTTTGAGTTTCTGTAGGTGGCGCTCTTCTGTTTGTCTGTTCAGCCATGGTGGCTATCGATGCTCATGCTAACTACCCAGTTCTTCCATTTATTCAAAACAAACTGCGGTTGCTGGAAACATTTAACACATCACTTCCTGTGTGCCAGAGGATTTTTCCCCGGAAAGACCTTCCACACCGGGTGTTAAAAACAGTAAATCTAAAAGCATTCATTTACTGGGTATAGGTTGAATCGCTATTGTGTTGTATCAGTCAGCCATAGAGAGTAGAACAGTCTCTAGCCCAGTCGAAAAACCCTCTCCTCAGGAAATATCAGAGACAGAGCAACCTGAGTCAACAATGAGCATGGTTGCCATGTATTGTTCTTCATCTGCTGATTAGGGACAACCTGGCCATCTGCTCCCTTAGCACAGCATCTTAGTATGACCAGTCACTGATTAGACACACACTGAACAGCTTCTCCATTTTAAAGCTCACTGCCATGAAGCTACACATGCCCATCCACCATTGTCCCTAAGTGCACACGTGCATATCCGTGCACACACAAACACAAACACAAACATGACCACGTTGTGCTGTGGGCTCCTAGAGCCAACAGTATGAGACCTATGTGTGTCATATGCCAGAAAGCCTCAGCCACTAATGCGGTTGGGTAAGATGGACATCTGTGCACCTCTGTGGTATGGTATAGCTTAACATACTGAAATGTCACTCACCTAATCCTTAGGCCAATATGCTCTGGCTGTGTGTGTGCATGTGTGTGCATGTGTGTGTGTGTGTGTGGGTGAGTGCGGGTAGGGGTGACTGAGGGGTGAAGGGAAAATATGAGAGAGAATTTCTTGTGCTTGCTTTTTGTGGGAGGGCTTTTGCGCATTTGTGTGTGTACTTGCAATTGTATTTGAGGACTGCATAGTGGTGTATATGTGCATTTGAGTGGTGTGTGTGTGTGTGTGTGTGTGTGTGTGCGCACATGTCTTTCATTCGGGGAAAGCCATTAGATAACGGTGATTCCATTTGAAGCCTTTAGAGGCATTCCAGTCAACTCAATCAAAACAGTGCTGTGAGGACGACTAAAAGCATGGCTCTCAGCCTTGTTCCCTTCCCCGCTCTCTTGCACGTGCACATGCACACACACACACACACACACACACACACACACACACACACAGTAAAATAGGGTAATGGTATCAGCAAATTTCCCCTATATTAAAAACTGGTAACAAGAGCCATGTGAGACACAACAGAAATATTATGTCTAATTTTATCCAAAATTATCTAAAATAATTGCAAATGAATGGTCTAAGTCTATATAGTTCTGGATTAAACTGGTATCCCGTATTGGACAATTTATTAGTGCTTAGAATCAGATCAGTACTGGCCATGTGAAAAAGTGTGGTATGTGTGTGTCCTCCCCCTCCACCCTGGACAACCACACACAAATTCATGTCATCCTGGGAGTTGGAAGATAACTGAAAAACTGGATGGAAATAAAGGAACAAGTGTGTGTGTGTGTATGTGAGAGAGAGAGAGAACAAAGAGACATTGCCTTCCTTCGTTACAGAAGGCTAAGACAGGATAAAGAACGACCAACTGAGGGAATGAATTTCAGAGACACAGACAGATGGACAGACAGACTAACAGAGAAAAACAGACAGAGACTTGGGGTCAGTGTGGCCCAGAGCAGACAAGTCTATAAATAGATCCAATCCTCCTCCGGCTTACAGCCCTGAATCACACCGACCTGGCCCGTCCCGAATCAACCAGAGAGACTAAGAGACAGACAGAGACAGACACAGAGAGAGACAGAGAAACAGAAGGGCATAGGAGACTTCCTAACCCTGAGTGGTAAGAACGCTCTCTCCCCCTCTTCCTCTTCCTTCCTCCCTAAACCTTTCAGTTTTCCCTCAATAGGCGAGTCGTCAGTTGTCCAGCCACTGCTGAGGTCAGTCTAGTGTCAGTGGGCCAACGCTGAGCCTCACGTCAATTGCTCGCAGACGATGAAAGACAATGATGATGACGATGGTGATGGTGATGATGGTGGGAATGATGATGATGTTGGTAACGGTGATAATGTGGCGACGGCCATAAGGAACCTGACCTATAGTAATTACCACAATCAGCCTGAGTGAAAGGCCAATGACACTGATACTTCTCGCGTTTCCCAGCTTGCTCAGTGCAAGGGCCGAGTGCAACACAAGAGGAAAGAAAGAAAGAAAGATAAAGGAAGAGTTGGAGACACAAAAAGTTGGAGATGGAAAAAGAGAGGGAGAGAGAGAGAGAAAAGACTGCAACAAGATGCTACCAATCTCCAAGTGTCCACTCCTTTGTTAGGTTTGTAAAATGTAGTAACACCACCTGGCCCTACTCTACCCTACTTTACGGTACCTGACCCCATCCATCCAGACACTGGCTTGGCACTCAGACACCCATTTTCATGTTTTGACCCAGTCTTTGTCAGATTTTTCATTGGTCCAGTAAATTTAATGTGTTAAAGGAAAAATCCACCCTAAAACACTTTTTATTATCTTATTCCTGCGGATAACTGGTCAAATGTAGAAGACGTCACATCACTTCAAGATATTTCCCGCACAGTTACAATGGAGTTTGATAGCAGAACAAAGTTTTGGTGTCAGTGCCTCAGACTCAAAGAGCAAGGGCTTCTTTCTAGACTCACCATTTTGGGGGGAATCCATCGTAGATAAGGCACCGATATCAATTTCTTCACCAACACTAACCCCAATGGACCATAATGCAATACAGGTACAAGACATGTCATGTTTTGAGTATGGGCCGCGGACACAATCATAGACACGTATAACCAACAGCTGATTGATCACACTTTCAAGCTATGTATATGCCCTTACGCCCACCACTGATTGAAGGCAGCAAGTTCAGGGCCCCGCTCTGGGGGTTGTCGAAAGTCTTTCCGATAAATGTAGGAAATCACTAACTTCAGTACAAGTAGATGAGCAGGCTGAGGGAAATCGTGATTTCCTGCTTGATTTCTTTAATAACAGCTTTAAAGATGAAGAATTCTTCTGACAGACATGTCAGTGCCACCTCTCGCGTGTGTTTTGTTTAAACACATTTAGAAGCACTTTGTCTTCACTTCCAGAGTAACACCTGTTCCCAGCCTACAGTGATGCAAAAACTGAACTGCTCTCATTACTGTTGATCAGGCTGTCCTGACCTACCCAGTGCATTGACAAACACAGTTAACAGCTTCACACAACCGTGGGAAATTGTTTGCTTCACTGACAGATATTGGCCCTCCACAAAATATTGCCATTGGTTTGAACTTCTGGGAGCTTCAGATTTTGCACTAAAAAACCATACATACATTGCCAAAGGTTTGGCTAGAGTAGGTTAGCTAGAGTTTATGATTTGGGGGACAGGAGTTGTTATTCACATAATTCTCACTCGGTTCTCCATTATTTGATGAAAACCAACAGCACAGCAATCTGTGTGCATGTGTGTGTGTTAGGGTCTGTGAGGTATCAGAGCGGTTAAACGAAAATGCCTTGTGACACCCTGTGTAGCCGCAGAGGTACTGGATGAAAAGAGATCTGCCACTTTCTCACTCTCTGCCTCTTGCTCGTTTCTCGTTCTCACTCTAGTTTACTCTGTATTGCTTTCACTTTCTGTCTGTCACGACCTGGCTCTGAAGCCGTGACAAAAAGAGGGAGACAGGCTGAAAGCAAATAAAAAGTAATTTATTTAAATAAAGAGTGTAACCGTAAACACAAAAAACGTACTAAGATTACGATGAGGTGTCATCATCAGTAAAGTCAGTGGTGGGGGTGCGTGTATGCATGAATGCAACATGTCGTGTGAGGGAAAAGATGTTGAAGGGCTGAAAACAAAACAACAATGCGCGGGGAAAACGAGAGCGGCCTCTCGGCCAGAAAGGCAGGGTCTTATAGTATGAGAGCACCGGGCCCAGGTGCTCCCAACTACCATGATCAGCACTCCGCCCTCCGGGTACCTGCTGCATGATAGAACCAAAACAAATAGAACATGAAAGCAAGCCAGGGGACCGTCACACTGTCACTTTCATTTTCTTGTTGTCTATCTCCAGCTAGTGTGTAGTCTATTCTGCGTGGGACTGGACGTGTTGAGTTGAGTCATTTAACAAAGCTGGGAGAGGTCATGAATGTACACTGAATATCATTGTGAAAGGGGTCTGGTCCATGCCGAGCATTTTCTAAGAACAGTGCTCTGTATGACAAACGTTCCTTTGAAGAGATGTGCAACACTAACACTGTAAACATATTTGTATAACTTGTATATGGTGAAAGTTATCAATACTGGACATAAATTCAACACTGCAGATATAACTTCAGCAGTCCGCTTTGAGGGCCAAAAGGTGTGTTTGTCTCGCCCTCCTTCGGTTGAAAATTTCAGCACTGCCGGCTCCATGCCGATCGGTGACGAAATACATCGCGAAAGTGCCCTGAGAATCAGCGTCACTCTCTATTGTGTAAACTTAGCTAGCTCGTAGGCTAATCTTGAATGTGTTGTCAAATGGATGTGTCAGAGGTGCGTACCCCCCACCCCTCGGTTTTACACACCCCCTTCTTCCCTCGCTCTCCACCACTCAAATTGGCATTTCTGCTGGGTTGAACCGGTGTATTTCATTCCTCTTTAATGCTGTTCCTGCTGTGGGGAAGTGGCATGAGGGGGTGGGGCCTCTCCTGTCCCTTATAACCCCAAATGCTGGGGAAGTTTAACACCTGGTTCATGCTTCATGCGAAAATGGGATGCAACAGGATTGGGATGCAACACCTCCAGGATTGGCTGAACAAAGAGGAACTGGAACTACTGGCCGAATCCGATGGTTTTATTTTACTTGCTGGGGGATGCGGAGAGCTGAGTTTTCAGGTGCACGGTCGTCATGAGAAGCACGGGAAGCATGAATGCCAAGGTACATGGACAGCACGTCTGTGGCTCCCACGCATCAAGCCACACAGAAAGCATGAACAAAGCCTTAAAGCAGCACACGCATACATGCTTGAAGCTGACAGGCTGCCTGGATGTTTTTATGCACATGGGGAATCAGGGATGTGCTGTGCACACTCCATGACAGAATGTTGTCCCTTAAGTTTCTGATGTACTGTTTTCTTTTTTTGCCGTTTCCTTTCCGTTATAAGGGAGATGCAGGCAACGTGATGTTTTGAAATATGTATGGATCGTAGATATATGGCTTGATCCGCAATAAAAGATCATTTTTTAAGAAAGTGTTACTTTAAATTCAAATGCTCTCGCTCTTCTTGTCTATACTTCCTTTGTGTGTGTCTCTCTGTGCCCCATCACTTTGGCTCTCCTCTCTGTTATGACATCCTCTCTCCTTCCAATGGCAACACTCTCCTGACCCCCCCCGCCACCCACTCCGATCCAAAACTTGTGGTAATTTTCATTTTTTCATGAAAAAAGAAGTGAGGACAAGGTGTGAGAGTGATACACAAATGTACATCAGGAGCCACATGAAATCTCAACATCACGAGTATGACATACTGTATGTACCTTAGTGCCCTGATGAGCCACAAGGGCGCCCCATTGAGCTTTTTTTTCCCCCCCTTCACTATGAGATCTCTCTCTCTCACTCACACACTCACACACACACACTCACACACACACTCACACACACACACACACACAAAGAGGCAATTGCTTGTTTGACAGAGGGGTTGGCTGTGTTTACAGAGAACAGATCTCAACATTGCAGTGAAGGGCAATAGGCTTGACACCAATGCTTACAGCAATCCATACACACTGTGGATTTACTGCTGACCCCTGGGAAAGACAGCTAGCATGGACTGTGTCATTGTTGTTATGGCATAATCTAGCTATACACCGATCAGCCACAACATTAAAACCACTGACAGGTGAAGTGAATAACATCGATTATCTCGTTACAATGGCACCTGTCAAGGGGTGGGATATATTGGGAAGCAAGTGAACAGTCAGGTCTTGAAGTTGATATGTTGGAAGCAGGAAAAATGGGCAAGCGTAAGGATCTGAGTGACTTTGACAAGGACCAAATTGTGATGGCTAGACGACTGGGTCAGAGCATCTCCAAAACGACAGGTCTTGTGGGGTGTTCCCGGTATGCAGTGGTTAGTACCTACCAAAAGTGGTCCAAGGAAGGACAACCTGTGAACCGGTGACAGGGTCATGGGCGCCCAAGGCTCATTGATGCGCATGGGCAGCAAATGCTAACCCCTCTGGTCTGATCCCACAGAAGAGCTACTGTAGCACAAATTGCTGAAAAAGTTAATGCTGGCTATGATAGAAAGGTGTCAGAACACACAGTGCATTGCAGCTTGCTGCGTATGGGGCTGCGTAGCCGCAGACCGGTCAGAGTGCCCATGCTGACCACTGTCTACCACCGAATGGTTTTAATGTTATGGCTGATTGGTGTATAATACCAATCACCTGTGGTTTCTTGCCAAACACTGTTCTGTGTATTCATTCTGTTACCTCAAATAGACTAGGCTCTGTGGCTAAGCAAATACAACATGAGAATTAAAGTAAATTAGAATTATCATAACTCTTCAGCTATATCTCAGTGCCGCATCAGAAAGTACATTTGAAAGTGTATCAGCATGACTGTGTGTGAGGATGCCTATGTTGCCAGTTTAAACCAATGACTATAGAGCAGTCATGAGTTTAAGAAAATATAATTGCAATTTTGTTCATTTATTTGATAGCAATATCTATTTTTTTACTAAATTAAGAAGCCAATCATTGTGCTGAGCACTGATATGGCATGAGTCCTTTATCTTTGCAGGGTAGCCTTTATTAGCCAAACAATATTGATGGTGCTGAAACTATTTTTGAAAAAAAAAAAAAAGAAAAAAAGGGACTTGATGTTCACTGCTAAATATTACAAAAAGCACACATGATTATATCTTCTAAAATGATTCTATTTTTGAAGAGAGGGTTCAAGATAGACAACAACTTCAATAATATTCAATAGTGAGCTTTATTTTCATGCCAACAATCATTTTGTCAGAGTAGGTGTCATCCAAAAGGTGGATGACTCATTTTAGAATGAAACTCTTATTATTCCACGGTTAACAGCGCTTCAGTAACGGTGCGGTGTGATGGGCTAATGGTGCAGTGTGACAGCAGTGTTTCCCCTACATTCATTTAACAGTAACACTGGAAAAGTTTCACCCACTACTTGAAAAATGTCAAAAACAATGAACAATGATCATGTCACCCAAAACAAATACAGGGCAATAACAATAACAGTTGCTTTTATGCTATAAATATCCAAGCAATAGCTATTTTTCAACCATGAGATGAGTCGTAATTAATACCAAGAATAGATCTGGGAGCAAACCGTTTACCTTTCTTTCCACCCACACATAACCCTTCCCCCTGCCCTTATCCCCAAGCGTGATAGGTTAGCCTTGATGTGTCAGAGTGCTTGTTTTGTGAATAGTTAGCCTTGATGAACAGCTTTCATCAGCTCTGAGAGTTGATCATACACACACACACACGCTCACCTCTTATCTCTTGGTCACTCTGAGAGAGTGGATAAGAGAGGGGATAATGATCAGCATTGTGTGTGGAGACTGCCAGTCCTATGGAAAGACATGAAGCAACACACATACATTGTGCAACTCTATGAGAAACCCCAATTCTAATGCAACCAATAAGTAAAGAGTGACATCTTACTGCGATTACATCTGACAGCTAAGAAGTGATGGATGGATGTACATTGTGTAGCAAGTTAATCCCCCTCAGCAAATAATGGCACCATTTTCCATGAGCCGATATTGCTCTACTATTCCCATCAAGCAAGATGTTGGATGTTTACTTTGGAGTTTGTGGAGCATGCCCCATTGGTTCTGTGTGCGTAGACATTTAGTACCACGCAGGATCAGATGTCCTTATCGCCTTGTACCATAGGCTTATCACGGTGTAGGCCTACCATGCACCAATAGTTTGAAAAAGGTGAGATGACCCCTTGACCCACAGATACAGCCAGTGTAGAAGTAGCACTTTCTAAATGAATGTTTCACTGCTCCTGCACTCTTGTGCAAACCCCTAGATAAATTGTTTGGAATAGTCTGTCCTAACTAGATAGATGCAAGGGGGACCTGTATAATGACTATAACTATATGAAATACTAATGCAGGTTGGATGCAGTATGGAGGACAACCATGGATAGAGGCAGGATGGATAGATTTCCTCAATGGCTACCACTGTAGTAGAGGTGGGGGGGAACAAGGAAACAGCATTGCCATGGTGTCTTGTTTCTGTAATTCAATGTATTTCTGGTTGAAACAGGATGTTGGGGCGGAATATAACGCAAGGGACTGTTCAAACGTGGGCGGGTTGGACCCTAACAAACCGGTGGGATAGTGGTGTCCGTATTGTTCAAAATGAATAAAGTCCATCACTGGGATGAAAACCATGGCGTTGTAGGAAAAGTACCATGCCGCTCGAGTACCATGAAGTAACCACCAAAAATACGCCATTTCACAGGTCATAAAATAAATGGGATATTAATATAAAAATACAATCAAATACGTTACAGAGAATTAGTTAACAAGGTAAAAAAGGCATTTTTCATTTCACTGTACACTGCGTGCACAATTATTAGGCAAATTGTATTCCTCAGGATTAATGTTATTGTTGAACAAATACAATGCTCTCAGTCCAAAATGCTATTGAACCTCCAACCTGAATGTTTAACAAAGGAAAAATGAGTTTCGTCTTTCTCAGAGGAATATAGAAGTGTGCACAATTATTAGGCAAAAATAATTTTTCTCACCTCACTTGCTTATTCTCAATTTTTAGAGTAAGTAACAAATAAGTAACACAAAATGACAATTAAATAACATTTTTGGCCTTTCAAAAATATTCAGTGACCAATATAGCCACCCTTCTTTTCAAATACTGCCATGAGCCTTCCATCCATGGAGCCTGTCAGTTTCTTGATCTGTTCACGATCAACTTTCGCTGAGGCAGCAACCACAGCCTCCCAAATGCTGTTCAAAGAGGTGTATTGTCTTCCCTCATGGTAAATCTCACATTTGAGAAGGGCCCACAAGTTCTCAATAGGATTTAAGTCAGGTGAGGAAGGGGGCCAGGTCTTTATTTGGTCATCTTTGAGGCCTTTGCTGGCTAGCCAAGCAGTGGAATACTTGGATGCATGTGATGGAGCATTTTCCTGCATAAAGATCATGGCCTTCTTGACTTCTTCCTGTACCACTGCTTGAAGAAATTTTCTTCCAGAAACTGGCAGTAGGTTTGGGAGTTGATTTT
>OOFE01018230.1:32194-60425 GCA_900323365.1 Monocentris japonica | reverse complement strand
CCTGCTCCTGTTCCCACTCCAGCCCCGGGTCCACCCAGAGGAGATAATGGATGAGCCACATCTATCTCAGTGGAGGAACAGCAGCTTTATTCACCAACAATAGAGTGGGTATTGACATATATATGAAAAATTGATATGTTTTGCTATATTTGGCAATTGCATTTTTCTCTGGGATAAATAATAAACTATCTATCTATCTATCTATCTATCTATCTATCTATCTATCTATCTATCTATCTATCTATCTATCTATCTATCTATCTATGTATCTTTGTTATTTTTTTCTTTTTATGTAATGTACACATTTTGTGTACATCACATTGTACATCACATCATTGTGTTGGTTGCAAAATGAAATGTGTTTTGTCTGTTTATCCACGTTTTCACATGTTGAACTGCTCTTTGTTAACCTTTAAAAGTAATGTTGTATTTGTTTGCATGTTTTCACAGTACTGGTTTTGGAACTATTCCACATTCGCGTGTTTCTTCCTGGTGATTTCATGTTGATCTCATTTTCAGATTTCTTCTGTTGTAATCTGTATGATGTGTTTTATTTCTCTCTTTCAAATCATATGATGCCATAGTCAATATGATTAGAAAACATAAAGAATATAGCGATGCCTTGATTTGGAACATATTGTAAAATTGAAATAGGCACTGAGTCAGGGTGTAATTATGAGTTTATCCAAGGATAGTCTAGGGAACGTGGTGGCGACACCTGTGGGAGGATGCTGACAACACCCCAGGATAATATCTACTGAGTGGGCACACACACCACGATCCCTGGATGAACACAGCTTAAGAAAGGGATCAGAGCTGAGTCTGTAATACCTGGGTTTCTGGTTCATCAGCGAAGTCTGCTGTACTGTATAGTTACCATGACTCAGCATCTAGACTACTACCCAAATTCAGTGCACTGCACTATTTGTTGTGAGCCAGTCGACTCTTCTTTGTTACTTTTATTGACAGAAACAATGACAACAAAAAACTACTGCCACATTCTCATAAAAAAATGCAATCTTAATGCACCTTCATCAAACAACTAAATTACAGTTCTCTCCTGGATTATACAGTGCTGGGTTACGCACAGCCACTGTTTATGAATGTATCCTTCTTTTCCTATTTTGGACTTGTCATTGTGTCGCTAGTGTTTGGCAGAGTCTGTCAATAAAAGAAACTGGTAAACTGTACCTAAGTAAATAACTTAAGTACAACCAACTAAACAATACCCTAATCCCTAATTGGTTCAGCCCTTGTACTGGCAGAGATGGGCAGTATTTTAATTAAATTAATGTATTTAAAATATGTATTTAGTTCCTTTTGTGTATTTCAGAATTTGTATTAGCTGGAGTTAAAAAAAAAAAAAAGATGTAATCCGTTTCAAGGTACTTTTGGAAGCAGTTTTTGTATTTCAAAATACTTAAATTTCAGTATATATATATATTGTGGAATGGATCAGATTTCCCCAAAATATCAAATTCAGGCCTCCATTGTCGAGACAAGTCACTGACAAGCTAAAATGACCCATGCTGACCACTAGTGTCAAAGCCAGAGTAAAAAACAGGACTTCTGGTCATACATTTCAAAGTAAAACTCTTGTTAAAGAACGATGTGTTTTAACATTTTTTGTAATGGTCATTGTTATTAGGTACCTGTATGATGCCATTTAGGTTAGAGCTGTTATTCTGGATGTGATTTTGGTTAGATGTCTTTTTTTTACTTTGGATGCCATTTCCATTGGTACTTTCAATTTGAAACCTCAAGTATTAGGTCCTGTAGAATGTAATTTTAATTTGTACTTTTTTATGTACTCACCTTTTTAAGTACTCACCCGAACACTTGACTATGGCTGTGTGTATTGTGATATTGTTTGAGAAATACAAAGTACCAATATTAGGAGGAATCTGTAGTAAATGAGAATACTGCTGCTGCTTATTTTCACAGCATATATTCAGAGCTATATACGTCTATTTAATGATGTGATTCATATGTGTTTTTTTAAGGCAAAATTGCCTGATTTGAGGTATAATTCTATCTCTGGCTGGCTTGATGCAGCACCCACCCTGCAGATCGGCACTGTTCAATAAACTTCCTGAATCAAGCCTGTGTACCCACCTATAAGGTGAAAAACAATTCATATATTACAACACGTATTACTTCAAGTACTGCCGGTAAGGCTAAAACCAACTGGGCATTATATAAGAGAATGGCAAAAACAATAAGCAAACAGCACATATCAGGTGCTAGCTGCAGGCTTCATCTGGCTTGCTAGCCAACAGCTTACCCACACAATTTGCCTACTTAGTAACCTGGGAGAGTATCTCAGGTATTAGTTCATTTTATAGCTAATTTAATAGCTCCTCAGAAACATATATCACTTCTAAGATAAATCAAATACATTCCACAAAGACAAGGAGCCAGACAAGAAGTTATTTTGCTAAAGCTAGCCAACTTCGACAATGATAAGGCAATCACTAGACCATCGCCTGGATTTTTAGCATCTACATCTACATCCCTCTAGACTTGCTGAATTCACTAAGTGACTAAAGGATTTTTATTAGATCTTGAACTTTATGTCTTCCTGTGGTAGTAACCTATATAGGCCAGCTGATGGCACTCATGTAACACCGTTGTAAAAAGGCATAGCATACCAATGGATGCAGTCCCCAATAATATTAACAACTATCAATTAATACATAAAACTAATAAGGTTTAATAAAAAATACTTCAACTTGTTAGCTTGTCAGTTGCTACTTACAACTACATTACAACCCAGTACTTTACACTAATTTTGTATATAGGAAAAAACTGCTCTTTAAATTAAAATAACTACTCTTCACAGCCTTAATGTCCAAACCTACTGTAGATCTAACACAGAGCTGGCCCCCATCCCATAAAAGCTTAATGAAAACCACCACAATGTTACAATTAATGCATACAATGAATAACTAACAGAAAACAGTCATGTTTTCTGAGAGTCTGAGAGTCATTTTTCAACTGTAAATAGTAATCTTAGCCCACTTCCCACATAAAATGGTTTTAAAAGTTGAAGAAAATGTCAAGGTTTCTGCCTTGTATTTTTTTTTGTATTCTGAAAATACAAATGTCATATATTTTAATTAAATATATTTCTTGGCACCATAATTCTTTAATTAATATTGTAACAAGATGTTGTCACAAGATACATTTTGATGCATTTTGCCCATTTCTGAGTACAAGTGGAGCACTGGAAAAACTGGTTGCCTTTAAGAGAAGTGAAATTAAAATTGCCATGGAACAAAATTCAAACAACGAAGGGAAAGCTTGTTCCATAGTGGGTTGATGACAGTGACAGAACTATTTTGATACAAACATTGCAGCAAAAACCATCCATAGTCCTGGTGGTTCCCCCACAGAAAAAGCCCAGAGCCCTTTCCTCATGCTCATCCTTTAAAACCCCTAGATCCTCTGCTGATCCAGAGGCACTCATTAATGAAAAGAAGACACACTGACATTTGCCTCTAGCTTGAGCCTGCCCCCTAGTGCACTGCTGTATAATCTCTGCATGGTCACGCTGAACAGACACAAATGTTTGAACAAAATGGCACCAGTCAGTGGTTTTGTCCAACCCTATGTGTCTGGGTTTTAGGTTTGTGAGACATTTTAGGTGCATGTGTGAACTGTAGACATGTATGCACATGTAGACTTTTAATTAAAAGGCAATACTTTATGATCATATCACACCAAGCCTTTAATTAAAATGTGTTTGTTGTTGGTTACTTTGAGTAGTACACCAATTTCATTACCTTGATCATTAAAATGGCAACGTTTTGACCATTACCTGCTTTGTTGTTTCCCCTGTCGTTCACCGTTTGTTCACCCTTTGTGGCCTCCATCGATGCACCCATGCCTATTTTTCTGCTATTTTCTAATGAATCAATGGTTTCTTAGGTATGTCCTGTGACACTTTGGGTTGACCATAATTATAATAGTGAAACAATGACGCATCAGCTACACCTAATGGTATTCTCAATAACAGGAAAACCGCAAGCCCTGGGATCTTAGGTATTTGTTAATTCAGCTTTTCTAGACATTACAGCATTATAATTACATGAACATAAACAGTTTAAGGCAATCAGTGGATTGTCTATGGCTTCCAACTCATTGCTGAATTCACACAAGAAGGTGAGTCTGATTTAGCCTGTTTTTCTGTTGTGTGATTGGTTGCTTCACCCCATGAGCAGTGCATAAGTCACTGTCGCCTTGCACACTATTTCATTTGATTTAAGTGCTTCTCAGGTGTACATTTTTCGAAGACTTTCACTGATATTGTGGAAAGCGATTCAAAACTATTGACTTTGTGAAGGTTTTGGAAATGATTACAACAATCATACTGGCATGTCTTGTGACGACAGCGTCTGCAGTACCAGTAAGTAGCTAGATTTATTCTCTGTATTCCTTGAAATATTCTTTTAAATGCTCTTCAAAATGTGTCTATTTTTAATCTCAGTTTATAATTTGTTTACAGTAATTTAAAAAAATACACACTCACTTTGTGATGCTATGATGCTAATAACTTCTACACTGGGATATTTATGCCAGGTAACTCCCAGTATAGTTCCTCCACAGCCAGCACAAGGAAGGGACCTTCCAGCTCAAAGAGTTCCATCGGTAGAGGCTGCAAACCAGAAACCTGAGCCTCAAGTCCTGGCTCAGTTTCAGCCCAGTTTGCTGCAACCCCAGCCTGGAGTCATCCAACAGCTGGGTCCCCAAGGTGGCCCCCAGTTCCTGCCTCCCCTGCATCACCAACCCTGGGTCCCACAAGGGGGAGGTCCGCTGATCATGGCCCTCCAGCCAAGTGTACATGGATCTCACCTTGCTAACCAGCCAATACAGCCCCAGCAACCTCTGGTATGAGATCTAATAAAAATATCCTTTCGAAGAAAAAAACAACAATACAATAATCAAAACATTATATTTAACTGTACTTCAAAGGCATAAAAAAATGAAGTGCTGCAAGTAAACACTACTACTACTACTAATAATAACAATAACAATAACTCTAATGGTAGCAACAATGATAATAATAATCAGTGACTCAGAAAGCAACTGAATTTGAGTTTGTGATGTTGCGTATTTTCAGATTTTACCTCCTTATGGATACTTCCCTGTGTACTCATCACAAGGGAATCAGCTGGTGAGATATTATTGCCAAACACACTTTGGTCTGAAAGACACTTCCATGCACTACAAACAGATAGTATAATACTGGTACACAGTGTATAGTCTCATTGGAAAAGATAAAAACATGGTTTCCTGAAATATTTGACTTGATGACTTGAAATATTTTTTTAACAGCTTTTTCCAGGGTGTAAGGTTTTTATCTCCTAGAGTGTGCTGTCAAAATACACAGCAAACTGAATCTGAAAGTCTTTCAAAAGACACACTTGGGAGAAAATAAAGACTTCAGGACTTTTCCAAGCACTTTTTCTCAATCCGATATGTTATTAAATTTATGACCCTGAGATTGGCAGTCAGGGACTAGCAAAAATCAGAGACTGTATTGTCTTGCAAGTGATTCATTGGCAATGTAAATGTGATGAATCGACTGATGTTTTGGAGCTGGAAGGGAAATTATTCAAGGACATCACATGTTTTTGCAAATGTCTTTGTCTCTCCAGTTTTCCCCATATAGATTCCCAGTGATTGTCCAAGCTCCTCCCCCACAAATTCCAGGAAATCAACCACCGACTAGTCCAGTGACACACGGAGAAACCCCCTCAGGACCTATTGCTTCAGGAAACGAACCCAACCCCACGCAGCAACAACAGGTATCTCGATCCTCATAAACCTGAACCTGACAGCAGGAGAATATAGCTGTGCTCTTCTACTGCACAGGGTGGTCCAGAGCTGCCAACTGTAAGCTCTCAGACAGCTACTTGTCTATAAATCATTGAATGGTTTACTGCCTTGATACATTTCAGATCTGCTTTTACCATATAGACCCCTCAGGTCGTCTGGGGCCGCTCTGTTATCTGTCCCCAGAGTTAAAAGTACAACGCAGAAGTGTTAAACGATGGTTCCATCAGGTCTGATTTTAGATCTGATCTTTGTGTCATAAAATATGTTTCATGAATTTGGGTTTCAGCAGATAATTTTACTTGTATTATTTTATTACACTGCAACTTTAATGCTTGTTTTTCTGCACCTTCTTTTATATTTCTTCTTGTTCTAAATCATCTTCTTCCTATGTACAGCACTTTGGATTGCCTTGTATGAAATGTGCTATATAAATAAACTTGCCTTTATGTGAAATAAACACTCCATACTGTCTGATTAACATCCGCAGAATCCTCCAATCGTATACATGTTTCAGCAACCAATGGTAAATGCACAATATATATTATATATTATTACATTAATTTTAACATACATGTTTTATCTGGTTTTACTATGCTGTCGGATGATGTTTTTACTTGTACTGTCATTCTGTGCCAGAATTCTCAACTTGGCGGCCTTAGCTCGGAGGAACTTCAGGTAACTGCCAAGATCTTTATCTGTCAACCAAGTTGTTGAAACAATAAACTCAGTGAACTCAATGATCCCAGTTATACAGAGATGGTTTCATGAGCCTGTCTATGCCTCCCTGCTCCCTCCCTTGCCGCCTACATTGCTCTTTTTATTTCAGATGGCAGCTAGAATGAGTCGGATGGGTGTGTATTTGCCCAATATACAGACAAACATGCCTGCAGAAGCAACTAAACCAGTGTCCCCCATCAGCCAGGCCATTGGACCTGTGCCTGCCAACCCAGGACAGCCTGCCTTTAACCTACCATCACCGGTCCTTCTACCTACTATGGGGATCTCATCAGGTGGTGTCACACAAACAGAGAGACTCCATCCTGGGCTGGTCAGCACCGGGTTGCCAATCCCTGGAACGCTCCCTGGCACTAATAATGTCCCTGTAGGTCTGGAGAGACCAGGGCAGGACACAACTACTGTCCAAGCACCAGTCCAGCCCAAGCACCAACCAAATAAACCTGGCACATTGTTTCTAGCCACTCCTCCTCCACACATCTCCCTAGACAGGGAATCAATCCCTGAGACTGTCACACTCAGCAATAGTGACATCTACACCCCATAACATACTGAAAAGGGATAGACAAAATAAACTGAGCTGATGTAAAGCATAAATAAACAACGTATCAGTGAGGTGTTGCATGAGTATCTTGTAGTATCTTTGTTGTACTGAGTTTGACTAAATATTCTGGAGTTTTATTATATTTCCACCATTGTGCGTGTTTCTAAAAATATTAAATAAAAATCAAAGAACAAACCTGAATTATTGCGTGTTCTTATCTCATGTGCAGTCATGCTTGAAAGTTTGTGAATGTCTTGTAAAATTTGGGGGTTTTGCCATGCATTGTCATTATTTAATCAACATTAGCCTCTTCTTAACTGAAATAAAGGATCTATATTTACCAATTCTGTGTGTTTTTTAGAGGAAATTGTGCATGTTTTCACTGAATATAGTTTAAAGGGAATTAGTGCAGGTGCAGAATTAAGTGAACCTCCTCTTGTATTGGTTAAATCAAGTAGGTAAAAAGAATCAGGTGGGTAAATAATTGGGTATGAAGCTAACCAGTCAAAGGTCAGATGTTTGGGGAGGTGTTTGTGTGGCACTCCCATAAATACAGGTGAGAAACCTGGTCAGGTTGGTGTTACTATGCAGGTTAAAGAAAAATACTGCTGCAATCTAAGGAGACCTCAGAGGTCCTCAGGAAGGGAGTAGTGCATCAGTCTGGGGGAGGTTATAAAGTCATATCAAAAAGATTTCGACACCATCAGTCCACTGGTAGACAAGATGATGATCCTATGCATTCAAGCAAATCCAACAAAGATTGGCTCAGGAAGAAGAAGTTCAGTGTTTTAGATTGGCCAAGTCAAAGTCCTGACCTAAATCCAACTGAGATGCTGTGAGGACCTGAAGGCTGTTCATGTGAGACCTCAAACCTCACTGAGTTGTCAGAGTTCTGTCTGAGACTGATCAGTGGAGGAGACATTTACTCTAAGTCATCTAAAGGAGGTTATTGATTGAAGTTCACATATTTTTACACACAGGGATATCTGAGTTTTTGTTAAATAAACAAGTTTTGTTAAATAAACAATCGAGTATAGACCATAGAAAACATCTTTGCATGAGTCATGACTTGAACCCTATAACAGGCCTCAAGCGTGTTTTTTTCATGAAGGAAAGCAGAAACTACACAACTGCAATATAATCCTTATTAATCCTTATTTATAATGACTTGTTAAAAGGAAAATATGCAAGTCTTTAAAAAAATGTGTGCCTTGGTATTGGTCTGTGGCAAAAAGTCTTATTTTTAGATCTTTCATATTATACAGCTATTTTGGAATGGTATCCTAAATGAACTAAAATCTATTAACATTATTGTAGTAAAGTTAGGTTTTTCTTTACTTTACACTCTCTTGCTATATCATACTCCATTCATGTATAGCTGCATGGTGAGATGTTTTAAGGTGACACCTGATAAAACACAGGATGGTGGGACCATGATTAATGCACATTTCAATGCCAAAAATGCATTGTGAGATTTCTCACAGAGATATAAAATAGCTGTCGAAGCACATTTTGTTCTATCTGAGAAAGAGCTTGGCTTGTCACCAATACCTGTCAAAGGATTGATCTTCCTTTGTTTTGGCAGCAAATAAAAAGCAGCCGATCTCTCCAGTCATCACACTTCTCCTCAACAATCTCCCAGTACTCCTGTGGTGCTAAAAAAAGAAAGGTAATGTACAACAATCCAACTAATATTGTACTGCATTTTTTAGGTTAAATTTTTGAAAACTATGCTATGTTAAACATTGGTGTTAAAAGTGATGTAGTGTACTCAAATCTTACAACTCTGTTTGACAGCTTCATTCAAAATGAAATTCTTCCTGCTGGCTGCCTGCATCCTTGGGAGTGCACTCTGTGCCCCTGTAAGGAAAACATCTCAGTCTATCTCTGATATATTTATCCTTCTGATTTCTCGCACATGTATGTTTCTGTAGTATATGACAACATAATATTACATACTGTGCGATTTACAAATAAAAGTTAGTCTTAGTTAGTTTTACACTGAGCTGTGTTTCACCAAGTATTTTCTCCTAATTCCCTTTACAGCAGCAGATGTACATGGAGTTTGACTTCAGACATGCTCCAGCTCAGGTAAGAGACAATTAACTGGCACATCATGGCAAACACATAACCTGAGCTACAGTACAATGCAAGAGACAAACATTTTGAAACATCACTCATCAAGCTCTTCCACTGACAAAGGCATATAAGGTCCATTATTATCAGTTCACCACTGATCACCCACCATAGCTGTAGCCGTACATGATCCTTTTATTTGTAGATTGCAGCTTGTATTGTGACCCATGCCCATGTAAAGAGCATTTATTGTACTAATATGGCTTTCCAGGCAGTCCAGGCTGTCCCTGCTGGAGCAACAGTTGGAAGTCTGGAAGTGGTAAGCTAAGTTATAGTTATGATTTTTCGAAATGTTCATCCAAAGATCACTCGTTTCTGTCATCATAATCCCGAATGTATTTGCATTGTACAGCTCCTCCCAGTTGATGCCCAGAGACAGCCTATTGCAGGATCTGTGAGTTGTAATGCAGTATAAATTCATTCATGCATATGGCATTTGGCTTTTTTTTAAGCTTTTTTAAAGTACAATGAAAGCCTACTCTACAAAGTGAATGAAACCTTTAATAAACAGATACATGAATGCCACACAGTAGTCCTTTTATGGATTATATGTGAGGTACTGTAGATTTAAAAGGTTATGTGTGTGTGTGTGTGTGTGTGTGTGTGTGTGTGTGTGGGTGCGTGGGCATGTGCACATGTTCATCAAAAGGTGCATGGTTTTGTCAAGCATAAGATTCCCCAGCCAAATGGCAGAGAGAGCCATGAGGTGGTAAGCGACACCAACTTTTCATTTCTCTGACAGAACTCAATGTAAGGATTTATTAGGACATTGTGCTTAATTTCACACTCAGTATGAACTCATTGTCTCTTTTCTTCCACATCTCCTTCAGCTCTACCCCTTTAGTTTCAACCAGGCTGCCCCTGCTGCTCCTGTTGCTCCTGCTGTCCCGGTTGTCCCTGTTGTCCCTGCTGCCCCTGTCGTCCATGTTGCCCCTGTTGCCCCTGTTGCCCCTGTTGCCCCTGTTGTCCGTGTTGTCGCTGTTGCCCCTGTAAGAATCACTATTGATTTATTTAAGTTTATTGCACAATCAATAAGATTTAGGTTCGTGTTTATGCTTGTACTGACTGAAAAATGCAACCAAATGATTGTGAAAGATGGGAGGGACTTTGAGCTCAGGGCAACGGGTTCATTCCAATAACGAGCATTGTGTCAGCGAAACAGTCTTCCATCTATTTCTGTTTTGGATGAGTACCAAATCACCAGCAGATATGTTCTTACTGTTGATTGGCTCAGTAGAAACATCTGTCAATTTCAGGCTCGCAAAGGTGATGATGATGATGACGACAACGATGACTAAATAAAAGTGAGTCAGCATGGTCTATACATGTTTGCACACAGACAGTAACATGCACACACATGCACATTCATACACACACACACACACACATACACAGTAACTAAATGATTTCCAGCAAAATTCTGTATTCTGTATCATCATAGATTCTGGTCGTGGGTGAGTGGTAGCCTGCATTAGAGTACATTTACAGAAGATTTTGTCATCACAAGATCACACAGATCTTTCTATTTGTGTTACTTATTTTTATTTGTGTTGTTTCTCTTCCCTATTGAAGTGATCAAGACCGATTGTACCCCGATGTGAACGATGTCCTGCCAGCACTGCTTTTAGTTTCGTTACTGCTTTTACCCTTATTTTGTGTGCCAAATTTGTTATCAATGTGCTTTGGTAATAAACATTAAGAATTCATTCACTGTGTTTCCATTGTGTTATTTACAGTTGTTTGACCATGTTGAGGTGGTTACTTTCATGAAGTAATTAATAATAGATTCCTGAGAACCTGCTTTAATGTGATCTCAATCCACTTCGATATTCAGGTACAGTAGTACATTGTAAACTAATGCAATGTAACTTTCAGTTACTTGTGGATTTCTTTGCCACTGAAACCTGCAGAATATACACTCAAGTGAACAATGTAATCAGTTTACACACTGTATCATTTGCAGCCATTGGCAACAAAGGTATGCAAGTTCATGGCCATGTCTATAATTTTATAAAAATCTTTTATTTTCTCAAATTATCAATTTTATTCTGAGAAATCCAAGCGGTCATCACCTATTTTTTTCACAAGTATGTGAAATCTGTTGACTGTATTATTAAAAGTAGCTGTAATAAATTACTGTGATCTGATACTCCCCAATGCTGCAATTTGAATACATCTCTGTAAATACATATTTCATAATCTTTTCTAAGATTTTGAAATGTGCTAAACACACACACGCTAAACACACACCTGCAGGCAGACAATAATATTTGAAGCTTATGCAAGCCTCAGCATGAACTTACTTTGCTTTGAATCATTTTAGTCTGTCTATTAATGTTAACAAATACTTTTGAAATTTCTAACTATCTACTTACATCCAGTATTTGTTTGCTCTGTGGGTACTTGCCTGGATAGGCTTGTCTTAGGGAATTTGTTCTGCTCTGCTATTGTCGTACTGAGTTGGGGTACTATGCACGCAACAGGAAAACAAGTCAACATAAACACCAGAAATGGACAAGATACTACTATTTCTGATACATATGGCAGAATACTGCAGTCGTGCAGCTGCAATAAAAATCTATGGAGAAAATATTGCATGTCATGAAGAACAGAATGAGGAGCAAACCGTGCTAAGGTGTGCACTGTGCGAGACAGTATAATCAATCATAGTCTGCTATTACACAGAAAGTGGAGCTGACCACTGGTCATTTTCTAAAGCTCAAGACTAGACACCCATACCTACTCATTGGGTAACATCACATCTACTCTGATTGGCTCTGAGATGAGCTGGTACCCTATAAAAGCCCAAATAACTCTGTGGAAAATATGATGGACTGACAGTTATCTCCTTCAGAAGACATCATCTTCATCATCTTGATCCTTGCTGCTTTAATCACAGAAGGTGAGATACCAAGAACTTCAAAATAAGATCATATATGCATTTCTAATGGGATAGTATTCATTCTTTTCTTTGCATTTTCAAAATTGTCTGATGATGATTTCTGTCTGTAGGTCTTATACAATTCTGCAAAAATGAAACTTGCCATCCTGTGTCTCTGCCTGGCCAGCACAGTCTCTGCTGCACCAGTAAGTTTGAGAAATAGACAAAGGTTGTTTTTTTCAATCAAGGCAACATTAGATAAAATGTTTGTCCATGTCTATTTTTGTTCAAATATTTCTCTCTTCATCTGCAGTCCCTCTTTCATTACCTGCCTCATTATGGAGGTCCCAGACAACCAGCACCACCCACACAGGTAATCATTTAAACTTTTGTTTTTTTAACTTCTGCTCTGTCAGCCATTCTTTACAAAATTATATCTTGTTGAGAAATGGCCCATTTTGGTTCAGCCATGAAGTGCTAAAGTGCTGTGTGTCTACCGTTGACCTTATAGAGTATAATTCATGACGTTATTTCCATTCAGGTGAATAATGCCTACCAAGCACGTCAACCTCAACCACAAACTGGAGTTCCCGCCCCCATCAGCATAGAAATAGTATGTCAGACTATTTTAACTTAATATGATTTTTCCCTATAAATCACTGTCAGTTGAATTCAATAAGGTATTAAAGAACATACCTAAAATTCTCTATGACATAAATCTAACATTGAATGATGTGATTTTATTGATCTTACCCAGGTGCTGCAATGGTTTATTTTCTTGGTGCTGTAACAGTTAATGATGTTATACATACATTTACGGTATATTTGTGCTTTTCTATTCTAAGGTGTATCCACACAACTTCGCTGGTGGTGCTGCAGGTGGACAGGTCCCTGTACCAGTAAGCACACATACTACACTTTTAAGAAACGTCCACCTCTGACAAATTAGAATTCAAAAACTTCCTGTAATTGCTCACTACTTTTCATTCATATTCATTTTTCTTTCATCTCTCTATTTGCAGTCCTATCCCTCTCAAGGCTTCATCAAATACTCTTTACCTAATGCTCCAGGTAGAAAGAGTGTGGAAATTGTAAGTGTTGCTTTTTCCTTAAGATTACAGGCACCATTGTGACTGAAAAGCACAATCTCTTCAGTTAGCATGATTGGCACAATTAAGAACTTGTTGAATCATGACTGAATCACTGACTGCACACATGGATTTCACCAAATTAGAAAGTAGCACAAGATTGCTCTTGACTCAGTGTAATTACTGTAACATCTTACTTTTGTACAAATCAGTTTACTTCTGCACATTACAGCTGTTTGACATGGTTCTGTTCTTTTTCACATTTCAAGTACTACCCCTATGACTTCACACAGCAGAGGGTAAATATTTCACTTGAAGATACAAAATAATGCATAATGAAAATATGTATTGATCATGTATCATTTTAGATGACACAGTAATGGATAAAGCTATTTTCTTTTGTTTCAGATGATGCCAAACATCCCTGCTCTGCCACAGATTCCAAATGTGAGACGCTGCACATTGTAAATCCTTATGTGGGCTATTACTGTTTTGAGGGAACATGTTTTATTCACTGTTCTTTGTTATATTTTCACAGCTTTTCCCATTTGAATATCCTCCTCAAACTGTACCCCAGCAAACCCCCAATGTGAGGAAACATCAATGATCATCTCATTGAGTTTTGAAGAGGTTTTAAAGGACTCTTTGTGTTTCTTTCTCTTCTGAAGCTGTTGACTTTTTTTCAGACTCCTACTTTTGATGCCAATCCTCCTCAATTCCAGGATCCTTTACAACCTGCCCTGCAGGACCAGCCCACACAGACAAGCCAGGTATAGTCATCAAATATATTAACTTAAAGTACATTTACAAGAATTGTATAGAGAATTAATGTATATACACAAATAGAGAGTGGCAAGTAATGATATTTTTCTTAAATGGATGTACAGAATTGCATTAGGAAATGAACTTTTCATATGTAAACTGTCAGGACATTATGTGAAAATAATAAAATAATAAAGTACTATTTCCTTGTCTTTCCAGGTGCCAGCAAAGGCATGAAGTAGAAAAGGAAAGGCGGCAAGACTATTCCCTCAAGGATAACATTTGGGCAATTGCAATGAAATACATGACATTAAATGATTAGCAGATAGTCTTTTTTTTTTATTAATTTTTACAGTACATGGATGTCTTTGTTAAAGCTAACCATAAAAATAACCTATTTCTAAGTGTACTGTTGCAATTATATATTAGACCAAATTATGGCAAGATTAGCTGAAGAAGAATTGCCTGCTTCCCTCAATAGTCTTTATAGATTAATGTAAACCTGTTGTAGCCTGCTGAATCCCTCATGCAGTCAATCAGTTTCAATATTAGAGAGGAATTAGATTAGATATATAAGAAAATCTTGATGTCAATGTTCATTTGAATGTCTTGCTGAAATGTCCTTTTCTTAGTGAATTAAAATTTACATTTTCAAGCAATTGTTTGGCATTTCATACTGTGTATATTAGATCAAATACAAATGCACAATATATTTGGTGTCATGTTTCATAGCTTATTTCTCCAATGTTTAAATTATATAGTCACTCAGAAGTTACTGGATACCACAGAAGTGTAATAACTGACAATTGCTTATATATGATATATTACAAAAGATAGTGCACATAATTTACCACACTGGTCGAGCAAATGTTCCCACAGTGCGAGAGCGACACTGTTTAGACAATGCAACAGTCTAAGCAAGATATCATACCTCAGCAGACAGGTAAAGCTACTGCTCTAATCCTCTGTTACCTCATCCTTTTACCTGGAGACTAGGGCTCGTAATAACGGGCCTCCATGTCAGCACTCTGTCTCTTAAAACACAGACTAATAGGCAGGCGCCATCTTCTAAAGCTTTTTATGAGTGTCTCCCCTTTACAAGTTCTCTTGCCTGGAGCTAATGAACACATACATTTCTCATTTTTATCACCTACAGGAGTGCAGAAGTTAACAGCAGAAGCTTTAAAAGGCCTAATCTGGCTTGTCACAACGATGATGGTTTGATCCTGCACTATCTCTCTCACACACACACACACACAAACCATACAAGATATTGTTTTCATTTTTTACAACTTCTCCAAGGTTTTAATTCCAAAACCTTTCATAAAAAAAAAAATCAGCTGATGTTAATTGCTCAGTATTTAAAAAACAGATTACATCCTCTATCAGAGTAAGTGTCATTTTTCCCAAGGCTGGATATCTCATTTTTTGAATAAAAGGTTTTGCATGTTGCTTTGCAAATAAAGTAAAACCCTAAACACACTGTGCAGAGAATAAACAGAGTTGTGGAAACTTAAGTGTTGTCATGTTTCTGAAGCTTACTATCACTGATCAAACAGAAGTGACTGAAAATCACTATTTGTCAATGCTTTATATGTCTATTTTCATTGATTATATACACTCAGTTCACAAAATATTAGGAACACCTTCCTACTGTTGAGTTGCACTCCATTCTGCACGATCCATGTCCATGATTGTCAAGAGGACTTAAACCTTCTTTAACGTCTCCTCACCTTCATCTCCATCTATGGATTTCATAGGTAAAATCAAGGAATCACAACCTTCACCTGATTCACCTGGTCAGCCTGTTTCATGGAAAAAGCAGGTTGCACTGATGTTATGTCCACTCAGTGTATGTATTATCTGTTGGGTTTACTCATTACTCCATTCATTATTCTTCATTCAACAGTTGTGCATATTTCATACCACAAATAAAAATAAAAAAAAATTAAAAAAATTAAAAAAATACATTCTTACAAATGTACCCATTTAGTAGGTGATAATGAAACTTGATTGATCCCTGTAAGGAAATTAGGTCATTGTAGCTGTCACGGACGTGCCCCTGTCTCTCCTTATGTTTTCCTGTGTTCCCCATTCCTCCTGTGTTCCATGTCCCCGGTTTTGTCTCTCTCTGTGTTGTTTGTGGGCATGTGTGTTTGTGTGTTCCTGTCCTGCCGCCTACCTGGATCCTACACACCTGCCTGCAATCAGCTCATCATCGTCTCAGCCAACACACCTGTCTTCCATCAGCTTCATCACCTCTCCAGTATATCTACCCTGGCTTTTTTCCTACTCATCGGCAGATTGTTGCTTCTGCCTTAGTGGTAGTTACGCTCCAGCCTCGCCTCGGTTTTGATATCGCCTATGCTTGTTTCCTCGTGTCTGCTACCTCTAATGCTTGCTTTGTCTCCCGTGCTTCAGCAGCCTATCTGCGAACCTGCCTGCTACTCACCCATCCACGCTTCCCCCGTCTATCGTGCCGCCTTGCCATCTCCATTCCTCGTGCCATCTCCAGCCTTCCCAATTCCTCCCATCTCCGGTGAACCCCCTCTCAATAAATCTGTTGAATTGCCATCAGCCTCTGCCTCTGTGTTCTGCGTTTGGGTCCGCTAGTAAGCTACCCCTGACAGCAAAAGTAATAGGATTCAGCAGGGAAAGAGACAAATAGAATGTAAAAATAAGCATTTGACCAGACCTGACCTTAACCCTATTAAAATGTTGTGGTATGACCTGAAGCAAGACGTTCATGCAAGACATCCCAAAAATATATGAACTTCAGTCAAGAGGAATGGTCCAAAGTACCTCCTAACCGTTGTGCAGGTCTGATCAGCAACTACAGAAAATGTTTGGTTCAGGTTACTGCAGCTAAAGGAGGTTCCACCAGTTACTAAATGTCATGGTTCAAATACAGTGAAGATACATATGAGCAGGAAATGTTTTGGACAGAGCTTGAACGTTGTAATGTAAAACTATAACAACTAACAATAGTTTTAAGCCATCTTTCCTCATTGTTGGACTGATGAAAAGCAGACCTATTTCAGCTTTATAGAACTAGATATGAATTTAATAATTATGAAAGTTTGGAAAAATGCCTACTTTTTTAGAAATCTACACACAGCACTGTTTTTTCTACTGAGAAACAGAGCATGGACAATTTTCTTAATTTAAAGAAAAGTTGAAGAAAGTTAAAGCCATTCTGTGGCAAATAAGATATTCTCTTCATATCCTCACGCTCCCCTTTTTCAGTGTGCCAGACAAAGGAAAAAATGTCAGTGAGTGCCAAGATAATAACAATAAACGTGGAGAGACTTGAAGAGATTGGTATCTTATCTGTACTGAAATGCATTAGCTCAGCATATTCGAAGATGTTTGCGCTGGGGAAGGTCTAGAATACAATTTTAAACTCATTCATTATCTGATTTGGAACCACAGTAACACTAACAAAACAAAGAAGTGTGAAAAAAACTCCATACACCACTAAGCAAACCAAAAAAAAAACAAGTGTGTGTGAGTTTGTGTGTGTGTGTGTGTGTGTATGTGTGTGGAGGAGAGGCATTGTCAAGTGTTAGTAGAATAGCCTGCTGGCGACTGTCTTGTCACTGCCATCAATATCTTAATTTATCTCCAGTGTATTTATCGAGGCCAATGTTTTTAGTCAGACTTACTGACTTAATTCATGGCTTTTAAGTATTTTGGAGGTGGACACTGTTATCTAATACAAGCACTTTCAAGTCACTCAGAGAGGCACTATTCAGTTATTACCACCAGGCATACGCTAATGTCAGCCTCATACCCTCTTGTTTTGTAAAGATTGTGTTTAGGGCAATTAAACAGAGTATGTGTGCTAAGCATGCTTGCACAGCATGTAATTAAACATAAGAGGGGCATTAAACCTACATGTTTTTTTTTTCAGTTTTGAGGAGTAAGGAGATTTCTTCAAACAACAGAGGCTTGCATCTTTTGCTGTATGCGAGAATGTGATTGGCTGTCACAGGATGTTCAAGGGTATAAATGGCATCCATCTCAGAGATGAAGCATATAACTTTCTCCCCTCTGAAGGATACGTCTTCAGCTGCTCTTGTCACCAGGAAAAGGGTGAGATGGAATTTCATAAGGAAACCGATTAAATTTGCTTTATTGATAGAAATATAGTCCTGCAAATAGGTCTTGTAGACAATCCTGTTCATTTCATAGATGTTTTATTTACCCTTAATGTAACCAAGGAGATCAAAAACAAATTCTTAGTTATAATGTATATGCATCTCTCTTTCTCTCTCAGAACAACTATGATGAAGTCAATAGTGTTTATGATGTGCCTGCTGGGCGCTACCCTGGCTGCCCCTGTAAGTTTCCTATAAATATGATGTGTCATTTGGTGACTGGTCCCTTTTAAATATTTTAACACTGTTATTCTCTAGTGGAATGCATAAAGACATTGTCTCTTGCTCACTGTTCTCCTTTGGTTTACAGGCTCAGGAGAGTGAAAGCAATGAGGTAAGAGGACTTTTCATGTTTTGTTCCGGTCTACCATGGCATGTCCTATCATGTTTTTGTCATGTCATCAAATGTATGATGTGTTCCTGTGAGGTGGGGGATAATTGGCTTAATTGCATGTCTGGAGTGATTTTCTGTGGTATTTCTTCAGCAGGTTGCAGCACATGCTAATGTGGCCCTGAGGTGGATGGAGATGTACAGACTCTTCCAGCAGCAGGTTAGGCCTACTGAGTGGCCATTTTGTTGACCTAAGCTAAGAACCAGTACAGTGAGGCCAATTCTAAGTAGCTCAATAATAAGATTCTACTCTCATTCATTAACAAAGGTTCGAAATAAAAAAGTAAATGAATTCATCTAAATGAATGAGGTTACAATATTCCCATTGTATCTGTCTGTAATTCATTCAGGGAGCAGCTGGCAACCCCTTCCTCCCTGCAGCGGTATGTTTCTTTCTATTTCCCTTGAGAAACCCTGTCTAACACGAATGTTTCTAGATACAAATGGAACATATCAATCATTTTCAGTCAATATTAATCTATTATTTCTGGATCTATTATTTATTCATTCTGCTATTTATCTATACAGGATGCACCAGCTGAGCCACAGATGGTAAATACACATAAAAATGCATGCAACATCAAATCTAATTGCTTCTGATTATTAACCATAAAGATGTGAGTAAAATAAACATGTAAAATAATGTCTTTCCCCAGTAATTTAACCTTCTTTCTGTCAGAATACGGTATGCTATTTGAGTTAAAAGTATGGAATTTTCACAGGTGAATGATGCACCAGTTGAGCCAATAAACGTCCCCCCTCCACCTCCCATGCCTGCTGAAGATGGATCAGATGAAGAGATGGCAGTGAGCAGACTTTGTCATATCACACTGAACAGATTTAATGTTGTTTATTCACACCTACAACAAATAGGATATTACATTTCCATTTTGTTATCGTTTTCCACCCCCTTTAGAAGAGGGAAAAGAATCTGATGAGATATTTGCTCCCAAATGTAATTCCATCAGGAATCACTCATATGTTCCATTGATAGTAGGCAAACGGCAATACAGTTAACACCTGCTGCAGGGTTAAATACAAGAAGAAGCATACATTATTATTTTCCATGCAGGGATCACTAGAATACCCCCCATGGGTCCATATAGAGCAGAGACAATGAGGGTGGAGGGTGAAGGCTGCAGTAGTCATTACATAAACAGCATAGCAGCAAATCAGTGCACTACCATTCTTTGTAATGGCATTAAATAGATAATCAGATGTCAACTCTAAGTCATATCCTTCCTCTCTCCCAGCCACAGTATGGATTCTATGGTCACCCTGCCCCCAATGCTGCAGCACCTGTTGCCCCCCTAAACTCTGATGAAGTTGGTGAGGATGCTGCGGGAGAGGAGGCTGAGGCAGCCAAGGCTGAGGAAGCCGAGGTTGAGCTGGCCGAAGCAGCTGTGGCCGAAGGAGCACCAGGAGAGCCAGCTGCAGAGCAAGGAGCAGACCCCACAGCTGCTGTTGAACCGGCTATAGTTGAGGCACCTGTTGATGTGGCCCCTGTCGATGTTGCTCCTGCAGCCCCTGACGTAGCTGTAGATGTAACAGTCGCTGTCCCTGCTGCCATTGATGCTGGCACCACTGATGCCCTTGCTGCTTCCTCTATTGATCTAGTGGAGGCGCCATTGGCTGTTGAGATTGACACCGCTGGAGTGGCAGCCCCTGCAGATCCTGCTGCTCCATAGTTATAGGTAACTTCCTCCTGTTACCAACCCGAGTGTTCCTCTCTTAGCAGTCATAACAATAGCTGGAAACAGCAGTGGGTGTTGTCAGTGCAAAAGGATGCAAATGAATGATAAGGCTCGTTGAACAGGGACTGAAGAAAAGTTTGGATTGCCGTTATACAATAAAAACATTTCTGTGATGCTCTTTGTGAGACTAAACCTGTAATGTCTGTGTGCAGTCAAAATTGAATGAATTGTCAGTCTTTTCTCTATATACGTTTTTCTATCTTAATAAAAAAAAGCTTTTCTTAATGTTGTACTTGAAATTTGCTTTTATTTTATTATTCATAAAATTCACCGACAAGATATTTTTGCAAGTAATGAAATATTGAATTGATTGGAAACAAGAAACATGAAATGCAATTCACATTTCCAATTTTTGCCAAAATGATGCAATGCAAGATGATCAGTCTCAAAGGGCTTTACAATGCCCACATTAAATGATGGCACACGACACCCCCCAACCTTGGACCCTCGCTGAGGACAAGGAAAAACTCCCATGGAAAAAGAAAAGAAAAGAAAGCTTTGAAGGGGCTACTCAGAGAGGGATCACCTACCAGGAGGGTCAGGCGTGCAACAGGTGCTGAACACACCAAGAGATGCTATTTAATTAAATGAGCAGTAAAAATTGTTGGAGTAAAATTGCAAGTACCACAGCAGCCAACAGGGAGTGCCACTAAACCACAGGATGTCCATATTACCCCAGAGAGGATCACTTGCTGTACGACACCCCAGTTGACACTGATACAGGTTCAGATTTAATTTCATTCTCCTGAATCTTATTAATGTAAAAGGAAAAGATCCTCCTGATCTCAAATCTGTTTTGAAGGAGTTAACGCTGGCATGCTCTAATAGGATCAGAGGTGGATATAATAGAGAATGCTGACTAAGCAGGAGATGGTGTGTGTGTATGTGTGTGTGTGTAAAGCTGACCTGCTAGTACACTAAATCTTCTATTGTCCCTCAGGAAAATTGTAGCCTGTCGCTGATCAAACAACACTATAACTGTAAAGAAAAAAAAAATGATTTTATTGTTTTGGATCTCTGGGAACAGACTAACCAAGGGTTCCCCATATTGCACTGAACGCATCTCCCATCCCATTCCCAGTGGAGTGGACAAATAAGGAGGATGAGTGACTCTGCCTCTCCTGTGTTCATCAGTCTCTAATCCACAAATCCATTTCAGGGTCACCAAGGCTCTGTGACACAGTTACTTAGAGTCTTTAATGCTTAGGTGTCAGTTGTCTAGCTATATTTTGATAGAATTGCAATCAGCATTAGATGATTTATATGGTAAATATACTGCTATAGTAAATAGATTTCCAAAGACTGCTGAAGGAGCTAAGGAATATGGATCTTGCATTAAATTAGCCAGTGGAAAAGGTAGGTTCAGTTACTTGAAGCTGAATGCATTCTACTTCGTCAATTCACAATGCCAGTATACATGGAAGCTATCTTTTTGACAGTAAATGACATCACCAGTTTGCTTGACCAGAATACATGTCAGATAATAAGAAATGTATCTAATCTATATGCTTATCATACAGCTGATACCAATTCAAGTCAGTACATGAGGGCATATAATGCTGTTTGCAGTCTCTACTTATGGTTTATGTTTGACAGGCTAGACTACGCATCTGCTGCCGTGACCACCTCAAGCACCCTCACCTGCCTTACTGTGCCACCTCGCATTGCAGCACAAATGGCTACAGACAGTGAAGAGCACAGCGAGGACGACTTGTAAGCAAAGCTCCATAGGCGTGTCAAATTATGTTTCATACAGCAGACTTACAACACATTAACGACAAAGAACAATTATTTGACAGTTAATTAACATTATGTGTAATGTGTTGTGCGTGTCAAAGGTGTGGACAGTCAAATCCTGGTCGTCTCTTCAATGTGAACAACAGTAATAACAATGAAGAGTGAGTACAATAACATTGGAACCCTAACAAGATAATTCCAGCTTTTATCATAATGCCTATTAAATATATATTTTTAATCCTTTTACAGGGAAGAAAAGCAAAAAAAGAAAAATAAGAAGAAAGAGAAGAGGGAGAAGAAAGAGTAATTATTTTATATTACCAAGCATTGAATAAATGTTGCTTTATGGAATGTTTAATGCTCAGTTGTCTCCAATTGCATTCTTGCATATTTCAGAAAGGAGAAGAAAGAAAAGCAGGAGCAGGAAGAGAAGGAAAAGGAGGCGAAGGAAAAGGAAGCAAAAGAAAAGGAGGCAAAGGAAAAGGAGGCAAAAGAAAAGGAGAAGGAGAAACAAAAAGATAAGTAAGTTCAACATTCGGGGCAAGTTTCCTATAGCACTAAACAAGAAATATTATTTCCCCAAATCTTCAAATGTGCTATCACTTTCCATATTTCATTTACCCATGCTGCTTCTCTCCTCATAGACCCAAAGAATTGTTTGTCATAAACCCTGCTGGGAATTTGTACTACAACTGGCTATTCATCATCACAATACCAGTCATGTACAACTGGACCATGATCATAGCCAGGTACCTGAGCTTGTTGCTCACCTCTACAACTTACTAGATACTTCCGACCCACCTATAAGCTTGTTTAATATATACACATCGTTATAGGATCCCATTCAGTTCAAATGATTCCTATTCATATCCTTGTCAATATGAAGCCATAACAAATTATTGGAATTTTAGCAGTTTTTTGCAGAGAAACAGCCTCCTTATTCTTGCAGGCAATAGCTTTCATAACTGGCAGTTCCTTGATTTTATTTGAATCAATGTGCACTGCAGAAATTAATAGTATAGTTTGTGTTAGTGTAAGACACCAATGAGCTTGGCACCACATCACTTGCAGCACTTTCATATAGTATAGTGCAATGAAGGAAATGCCTGTAGAAACGCTCACTGTTGTTTAGTCACACAATGCACTCTCGTCTTATTCTCTTGCATCCAGGGCTTGTTTTGAGGAGCTGCAGCATAACTACTTACTTTACTGGGTTATTTTGGACTACACTTCTGACATAATATACGTTGCTGATATGGCCTTCAGGACCAGAACAGGTGAAATAATGAAATAAGACAATAAAAAATTTGATGGGCATTTTAAACATACACTATTTTAATTGCCACATTTTCCTTTGTTTGTCTTTCTTTCATTTAAATTAAATGCAGGATATGCATCAACTTTGTATGTCTTTTAATGCAGGTTACCTTGAGCAAGGCCTGATGGTGACAGATGAGAAGCTGCTATGGGACCGCTACATCACCAGCATCCAGTTCCGTCTGGATGTGCTCTCCATGCTGCCCACTGACATCCTTTACATCTTCCTGGGCCTTGACTACCCAGAGATCCGCATCAACAAGCTACTGAGAATTGGCCGTATGTTGGAGTTCTTCACAAGGACAGAGACCAAAACCAACTACCCCAACATCTTCCGTATTGGCAACCTGATCATGTACATCATTATCATTATCCATTGGAATGCCTGCCTCTACTTCTCCTTCTCCAAGGCTATTGGCTTTGGTGCTGATGACTGGGTTTACCCAGCTCTGGATGATCCTGAGCAGCCTGATTTTGGGAAGCCCATGAGGAAGTATTCTTTCAGCCTGTACTGGTCCACACTGACCCTGACCACCATTGGAGAAACCCCACCACCAGCGCTGGACTCTGAGTTCTTCTTCCATGTCGTGGACTTCCTAGTTGGGGTCCTGATCTTTGCTACAATTGTGGGAAACATTGCTACCATGATCTCCAACATGAATGCTGCCCAAGCTCAGTTTCAGGCCCGCATTGACAACATCAAGCAGTACATGCAGGTAGGTGACTCTCCTTTCTCCACTCACAAATTAGAAAAACACAACTATGAATTAGAACACGCTGATTAGATTCTGAATGTTATTGATTTCATTTCCTTTATAGGTGCGGAAGGTCAGCAAGGATCTTGAGCTGCGGGTCATCAAGTGGTTTGACTATCTGTGGAATAACGGCAAGGCACAGGATGAAAGGGAGGTGCTGAGGTATCTACCAGACAAGCTAAAGGCTGAGATTGCCATCCAAGTCCACATGGACACACTGAAGAAGGTCCGCATTTTTGCAGACTGTGAGGCAGGCCTGCTGATTGAGCTGGTACTGAAGCTTCGGGCCCAGGTGTTCAGCCCTGGAGACTACATCTGCAAGAAGGGCGATATTGGCCGTGAGATGTACATCATTAAAGATGGAAAACTTGCAGTTGTTGCTGATGATGGGGTTACACAGTTTGTTGTCCTTAGCAGTGGCAGCTATTTTGGTGAGATTAGTATCCTTAATATCAAAGGCAGCAAAGCGGGCAACAGGCGGACAGCCAACATCCGTAGCATCGGGTACTCAGACCTCTTCTGCCTGTCCAAGGATGACCTGATGGAGTCACTGACAGAGTACCCAGATGCCAAAGGCATGCTGGAGGAGAAAGGCCGGCAGATCCTATTGAAGGATGGTTTGATAGACCTGGACCCAGCCAACATCATACCTGAAGCCAAGGAGTTAGAGGAGAAGGTCAACCGTTTGTACAACAATATGGAGCTGATGAAGACCAAGTTGAAGAAGCTGCTAGGAAACTACAAGAACACTCAGAAGGCCCTCAGACAGCGTATTTCTGACCTGGAACACCTGACAGGAGAAGAGGTGGAAGATGAGGATGAGGATGTAAGAGAGGAGAAAAAGGAAGAGAAGGTGGTAGAAGAGGAGAAAAAAGAAGAAGAAAAAGCTGAAGAAAAAACAGACGAGGAGGAAAAAGGTGGTGAGAAAAAGGAAGCAGAGGATAAAGGTGAGGAGAAAAAGGAAGATGAGGAAAAAGGTGAGGAGAAAAAAGAAGAGGAGGAAAAGAGTGAGGTGAAAAAGGAAGAGGAGGAAAAAGGTGAGGAGAAAAAAGAAGAGGAGGGAAAAGGAGAGGAGAAAAAAGAAGAGGAGGAAAAGGGTGGGGAGACAAAGTAAGAGGAGTGAAAAGGTGAAGAGGAAAAGGAAGAGGAGAAAAAGGATGAGGAAGCTCCAGAGGAAGAGAGCAAATAAAGACATAGCTTCATCAAAACACCTGCACTTTTCTATCTAGCCACAACAGAATATTTCAAACAAAGAAATCTTTCTCACTGGACTTGAACAAGAAGATGAACAGGAACTGCAAACGACATAAAAAAACAAGTAACACTAGAGACTGCTTGAAATACCTACTGGAACTTTCTTAAGGTATTGTCATATTATATATGTTTACAAATGGAAATTGAACAGTGTAATACAATGAACAAACACTAAGGCAAAAGTAATGCCTGCATCCAAATGAAAATAGTGGATTTAGTTGTCTTATTTATTGTGATTGTCATTATAATTTATCATGATTTCCATGACTGAGTGTGCACAAATTCATATGTTTCTAGCGTCTGCTTTCCCACTCTTGCAGTATACACTACTGTCCACATGAGGACAGTAAATAGCAAGGATTTGAGAACTGAAGGTGACAAACACAGATGGAAGTCTTCTTTTGGTCATAGTCCGGATGGATAAGGAAATAATCTTATCTTTTGTTTGTACATAATTGAGTCACTACAGAGGAGATATGCCTATACCTACTTGATATACCTATATTTACCTACCAATACCTATATTTTTTTGAACCACCAAAGATGATACGAGGATAGTGTAATGAGTGGTTTACATTTCTATACTTTCACTGAATGGTGTTTTTCTTTCTTTCTATCTATCTATCTATCTATCTATCTATCTATCTATCTATCTATCTATCTATCCATCCATCCATCCATCCATCCATCCATCCAGACCATCGCTGTCGAATGTATCCATCTGTACTGCATTAAACTGTGCCACCTGGTGAACTAACATGACACCTTTACTTGTTAGATTTTCTTGTTATTTTTCCATTTGTAAAATTGTTTTTTTAAGTCTCCAACTGTACAGGTGTTCTTTTCAGCAGGATTAGCAAAATACCATTTTCAGTGTACCAATGGCCTAGCCTTTATTCCTGTCCAGGAAAATAACTTAACCTTCCCACCTCATGTGTGTTTCAAAGTGAAAGGGTGTTTAGGTCATACACAGCTACCATTATGAACCAGAATGCTCACAGGATGTCAGCGATTGCTGCTCTAATGATTTAATCTTTTTTCTTTATTATTATTTAGCAATTGTCTTTTATAACAGGGCAATACATTTGTTCTTCAATATTCAAATCTGTTTACCCTTTGCCCGACAAGGGTAATCTGTTGTCACACCAATGTACTGCTGCACTGAGAATTAATTAGAAAACATGGAAAGGGTTACTGTGACCCAAATGATTTTCTGGGGATGTGAGCATGTTTTATAGTTCCATCATGAAGTAAAACCATTGTGAAATAATGCCATTTAAGGCTAGTCTCAAATAAAAACTCCTGGTTGTTGGATTCCAGCTCCAAGCCATGGGAATAAAACATCTGAATTCTTGAAATGAGTTATATTTCTCTTTCAAGTCACTGTCTATCAAGTGGTAGAAAGAGAGAAATTAAAAACAATTACTGGACATATTACCAGGTCTGTGTGCATGTGTGTGTGTGGGTGAGACACAGCATGGATCTAATGAAGTACATTATGTCATTTCTTGGGCATTATTCATTCATATACTGTAGACCAATGCAACATCCTTACTTGAAGGCAAGGTTCTTTGGTGTGCAAAGTAATAAAAGAAAGGATTCTACTCAGTGTCTGTGTGTGTGTGTGTGTGTGTGTGTGTGTGTATAGAGGCAGCAAAATATAATTTTACAATTTTGAGCTTTGCAATATGTTTGCAATACTCAACTACACCTGAAACAAAGAAAACAAATTTCACATGAAAGTTCACAAGTATGGTGGAAGATCATGCCACAGTATTGATTATACCTATATCACGGCCTCCACCACTGAACAAAATACAACCAACAATTTACCTGTGATGGTACCAACCCTTTTATTCACAAAGCCAGATGAACAAAATAGATGGTCATGTAGTAACTCTCACTTCTAGATAACAGCATAAGAGCAGCCAAGCATGAGATCACTATTTCATCATCCTTTGTGTTGGTCTCTCAATGCAGATGACTAGTTGGCACCAAGAGAGACTCATACTCCCAAGCTCCTATGCATTACTCAAGTTGCTGATAGTGCCCCAGCAGATTGGGCAAGCTGATCAATTTGAGAAAACTCAGATGACTCAACGACTAAGACGGAGATGTATTGATTTGTTAGCATTCTTGCAGGTGCTTGCTGCTTGAGTCAGGTGTTTTTGAAAGAGTAGCTGAAATTCTACTCCTTTTGTCTTTAAAATTGATGATGGTAATTTTTTTTAACAATGAAGGAATAATGCTTTTTTTGTGAACTGTCTTTCTATTGTGTAAAATTGTCTCTATTTACAAAATAGATTTCCTGTAACATTCCATGTCCAGATTTGATCCCTTTGTCTGGAATTGCATTACACTTTCTAGTTTGTATAAATACTAATGTCCCATAATCACTGTTGTCATAAACTCTGCTGTGTTGGCCATGGAGAATGTCTTGGTAGACCACATTGTGTTGAACAATGGATTCTATGTCAATCAGACTGGGGAAATTACCGCCTCTAGATTGATCTAGCCTATAGGCTGATTTCCCAAAGGAGATTTTCCCCCATGGGATTGAGGGCTCGGGGGTTTCTTTGTATTGAACAGTAGCATATCACAGGCATCATCAGAATTAAAGTAAAAAGGTTATATTGTAAAATACCTACAGGTATGTAGCAGTGAAGCTGTTTGCTTGTCATTTCTTGCCACTCACTTCAATTCATCTAGCTACATTTGCTTTAGCAGTACTGCAGTCTCTTTTTCCCTTGTTGGTGGTGTGCCCCTGAATGCTGATTCAATTAAAGAAGTTGGTATGGTTACAATATCCCCTAATAGCCCCACTGACATGGTGTACACACTCGTTTCATATTCTGCCAAGAGGTTGGCTCCGCTTT
>OOFE01018230.1:14801-32174 GCA_900323365.1 Monocentris japonica | reverse complement strand
GTTGGCTCCGCTTTTGGAGACACTCGTCAAATGGATGGTCAGTTTGTAAATAATCAGGATAGCTGATGATAAGTCAATTAAAGTGAATTAGTATCTACTTTCAGCTCCCTGGCAACATCTGCTTCAAACAGTGGGCATCAAGACACCAAGGAAAATACCCCATGATCCCTCAAAGCCAGAGTAACAACCATTAAACCTATGCTACGCTTATGTCACTCATTTAATAGAGCTCTAAAGAGGACTTGACCGGAACTGCCAGTGTACTTCCTACTGTGCGTACTACTCTCCCACTCTTCACCATGGTTACAAATGAAGCTCTGGTGCATTTATACCCGCAAGTGGTCTGGTGAAAATGACGCACCTCAAAATTAGAAGGTGAAGACAGGTGGAAGTCTTAGATCAATAAAAGGGAACTGTCACACACTCCTCTCTCCATATGCTACACTTATTTACTGTATGCAATGTTTCAAATGATCATCATCATCAACAACAACTACAATACTTCATTCTTATCAAACCAAAATGTCAGAGTTACCGTTCACAGATAATGGCAATGCAACACGTTTCCTAAAGGTTTGAGCACATTTCAGTATCCCAAACGTTAATTTATTTCTGAAATTTCTACCGTGTTCAATAAATGAGGAGTGGCAGATACTTCCCAGTCTTGTCCTGCCAACATATTAAACTTAGGACATTCTGATCACTACTACAACAAATTTACTAACCGAGCCACAGTGGTTGGTAAATTTGAGTGAAAGCCATTTAGAAATTGTACAGGCTTTAACAGAATTTCCTTTTGTCTTAATAACTTAAATAATAATAAGTAAATAAGTAAATAAATGCATCAATTGAATTATCTATTTTTCATTTCATGTTGCTACAGCTACATTTGAAATACACATTACTGCACATTACTTTTTTGGTGAGCGTGCATTGATGAAACGTTCTGACTCGGCATTATAATCTTTTAGTAGAAAAATGCCTCCTAACAACATTAAATTGGATTAGTGTGTGACAGTATATTTCGCGGTTGGTGTGGGATGGACACGCTCAAAAGAAAAAGGAAAGTAAGCAGCAAACCAAAGCAGCCTTTGTGCACCTACCATATTCCCCTTCAGAGACACACTTCAGGTTCAACTCCTAACATCTAAGCTAAGTAATAATTAGGAAGTAATTGAGAAGGAATGCTCTTCATTAGCAAATAAATTTACTGTCTACTGTCTCTGTCTGCCTTCTCTACTCTTGACTTAATTAAAAGCAAATTGCCCCAAACGCTGACACAAATTCAGACACATCACAGAAGCTGTTAGGGGACAACCACGACATTAGACAGCAGCAGGAAGCCTCCTAATATTAGCAGGAAACAAATAGATGTACCAAAACAGCAACAAATTGCAATATCTACTGGCTAAATATTCAGTTACTTTACAATATTGGAGTCAGTTTCATGCAAGGCGTGCAAAGCTAAGTTTAACGCCACAGCCGGACACTGAGCTCAGAGCACCCCATTACTACCCAGTCTTAAGAAGAGGTCAGAAGAGGTAGAGAGATAGTGAATGTAAGTGAAGTTGGTTGTTTTTACCATGGAAGTCCACTTTGTCTGCACCACCTTGCACCTTGATGACTATCACTGTCAGGCATAAGCTGCTTTAATTAGACCAACATACTTTCAAAATACAACTGCCTACTAGGAACCCACAGGTGTTTTTCTCACTGTCTTGAACTCTGAAGTCCTTGCTTTTTGCCCTCAAGCTTTTCTCATCATAATCATCTTTTCTTCTACTTCTAATGATCTTTTCTTACCACTTTTTTATTATCATTGAAATGATTTTAAATACACGTGCATTTCTTGTTAATGCTTTACTGTGTTCTAGAAACAGCTGGGAATTCCTGTGAATTTCACATTTGTGTTGAGCAGCTACCCTATAATAGATGAAACATGAAATTATTATTTCCAGTTCAGATTTTCATCAGCATTACTGTTTTAGGTTAGTATTGTTATCAGGAATGAAAGAGTTTGATATCAAAGAGCTTTGATACGGGAATCTCTGACAGCTTTTCAAAATTCATTTGTTACTGCCAGTGTCACGTTGTCACAGATCTGTCAATCAGAAGCTCTTTTCTTGCTTTCGTACAGTATATATAAAAAATCATTCCAAATATCCTTTTTATGTTTTCACAAGTTAACTTATTATTATATTTACTTTCATCAGTTCTTGTGACTCTGCTGTGCAACACTTCAATTTCAAACTCCACAAAGTTCCTCTTTTCCCTCTGTTCCTGCGTGGTTTACTTGCACACAATCCTTCAGTCTGCAGCCTTTTACAGTGTTGAACAGGGCGTTTACCTATGCAAGTCGGCTTCAACAGGCACAGCTGTTCTACGCACAAATCAAGGTTTCCTGAACGTTTCATGAATCCCATGTTGGTATTTTCTTCCGCGCATAAATACGACAAATTTACAAATAATGAATGAGTTTTGGTGAATATGTGGGAATGTCAAAACTCTGTGGTTCCCCTTTAATATTATACTTATCCATCACTCCATGCTAATCAAGTACTAAAGGGAATGATTGGTTTTGACAAAATGAGTGACATGAAAAGCATCCAGATACCCAAAAGACATTGCTCTAAATGTGACCAATATATAAAATACTTCTTTTCTCCCCCCCGATGTTTTCATAGCAGCTCTACAGCATAAGGCATCTGGCATCTTTTAACCATGCACACTCAAACCTTGTGACCCTAAAACAATGTTTTCTTTACTGAGTAGGTGTCTAGAGGATGCTAGATAATTGACCAACCTCTGCTGGGCTACCCATAGGCGATCATTATGAAAGGCATTCCTGTTATATGTTCATTAGTTTCTTTCATGTCAGATTAACCTTCAGTTAAGGTTGAACAGGCATACGTTGAGACAACTGAGATGTTAGTGCTATAGAGCATCATGTCCTTTATGATGCCCATGGTTATCACATATTTCAGAAAACAGGTGAGAATGCTGAATCAGGTTTTTCCTCTGCCCTTATATTAATTCATTTCTGCGTAGGTTATATGGCATGGTGTAACTAGGTAGTTAAAAGAGTATGTATCCTTTCAGTTACAGGATAATAAGGAGTTCCAGAGGTTTTGCTCTCTGACAGTGATCAAAGCCTCTCAAGTCGAAGCAGCAAAGAAGAGATCCATACTATAAATGCTGCTTTTCTTCTCTTCCTGCTGTTTTTCAGTTTTTATTTTTATTTCCTGTTCACCAAATGCACTAACCCAAGCTGACAGCCTCTTTAAAGTAATATGTTTGTATTGCTGAGCTCAAGGTCTTCACTTCAAACTCTAGTTGAATCAAAGTCTGAATATTTATACCCAGTATTAGAATTGAAGTAAAGTATTGAATATGTATGCTCTATTTCTATACTGTATCTTCTCTTTGAACATGAAACTCTGGTACATGTTAGTATTGCCATGATTTAACCAAACTACAAAATTGTGAATGTCTACTCTGAATTTCAATTAACATAAGCAATGCAGGCTTGCAAATGAGGACATGAGCACATTTGCTTTATGCAGGCCAGGCCAAAATCCTTCATCTGAAATACTAGAACATGAATCCTTTTAACGTCGCATCCTCTAATGAATCAGTGACTCAATCAGGGGGAAAGAATTATACAATATCATGTTGAAATTAGCCTGTGGCAATTCAGTTTACGTTTTGTTCCTGCGCCCTCTCGTTGTAAGGTTTCCATGGCCGGCTCTAACCCCTGAACAATTCCAATTCTAAATCGAAAACTGCATCTTGTATATGTCTTAAATCTGTAATAAGGAACAGTAGAAAGTTCAACTCTCCATAGAACAAAAACAGAAAACGTGTTCACTCTACCTTTTAAAAATCATGGCTTTAGACTCATTTTTGCTTGAGGCTGACTTTATACAGTACACAGTACAGCTCCCAGTATAACCATATCCTTTTGCTGTTGGCCAATGAGCAGCTCCACTGTAGCAGTTGGTGGTTCAGCATTTTGCTCAAGGGCACAGCAGTAGTAGATGTTGGGGCAGGGATGAGTCTTTTTTCACATTTAAAATGTAGAATTTCCCAGCTAGCCTGGAAATTTGAACCAGCAACCTTCTGGTCACAGGCCCAATTCACTAACCTCTTGCCTTGGTTTGGATAAGAATATATGGTATTGTCAATAGACATTATTATTAGGTTACCTACTTCATCAGACTATCTTTTTTTTAATGATTTATTTATGGTTCTATAGGTTGACAAAAAAGCAGACATTGGATATACAAGACAGATTGGACAGGACATAACAGAGTATACAGGGGGCAATGCTGACTTCTGATGGCTGAAATGAGAGATAATGAAAAATAATTTTCCAAGCACTTGCTCCTGTGTGTGGAGCAATAATGTGCAGCAGTAATTAACTTTTGCATGCAGTGCCTACATCACTTCATTCACATGAAGTCAGTAGTCACTATAGTCTACTGGACATCAAAGAGGTTTGGGGTTAACTCACTTTCAATGCACTCAATTTAAAATGTAACATGACACTGCAATCTGCATTATATTGATACAGCATTCACTCAAAATTATTTCTCTATGGATTGGATATAAAAAGCCTTTCATCTTAAAATATGAAGGAAATCCACTTGACTGAAATGAAAGGGAACTGTATCCACCCAATAGTCTATTTGTCCGCATCACTTCTATATCAAAAGCCAATGGCAGCTGCCAGCCACTGTATGGCGAAAAACATAACTGTCTGTTGTATTTGAAATGTAAATGTATCTCTGTCACATGTAAGCAGTTAAGAAAGGCTTATCAGTGAACAGTTTGATGTCTGGAGGGGATTCAGTTGTGAATGTTGGTCTGACAGAAAAAGAAAGGCTTTCCGCCATTCAATAGCCTGCCACAGCAGGTTATTGTACATAATTATTGTACATTTTCTAGTGTCTTTAGTGTATTTTGAGCATTCAAGCCAATGATAAGAGAAGGGTTACGGTCATTTACACAAGACTGTTTTGACACTAGTGGGAAATTGCACACTGGGAGCACTGGTTAAAACCAAGTCACTGCTAAAAAACAACAACTATAGACCGCTTTGTATTCTGTTAAAAATGCGTCTGTGTTTCTATGTCGTTCACACAGCCTGTGTGGTGTTCATGGAGCTCATCGATCAATGTCTCTCCTCTTGTGTGCCGCTAGTGTGTGACTGGGTGCGCGCGGCGCCCTAAATATTGCTGCTCGAGCAGAGACCGCGAGCTCTCACACGCATTCAACAGGCACTGAAGAAGACGACTAGGTGCATGTGTCGTTTTCATCACATCACGCCTACCGCAGCTCGGTCAGACATTATCCGCGCCACCTGGGAGGGAAGTGTGAAAGTATTCTTAGGGGTGGTGATGGTTTTTTTTGTTGCGCGCTATGGTGCCTTATACGCAAAGCTGCTCCTCTACCACCAGTCTCGGTTTGTCCCTCGGTATGTCTGCCTCTTCAAACAACTAAAACACGCACTGCATTTTTTTGTGGAGGGTGAAAAGAACAGAGAATGTCATCTCCACAAAACGGATCCAATATAACGGCGAACTACACCAACCAGTTTGTTCAGCCGCCGTGGCGCGTTGCCCTGTGGTCTGTTGCCTACAGCTTGGTGCTGGCGGTGGCGGTGTTTGGAAACCTCATCGTAATATGGATCATTCTTGCCCACAAGCGAATGAGGACGGTGACAAACTACTTCCTCTTAAACTTAGCATTTTCTGACGCGTCTATGGCCGCATTCAACACCTTGATAAACTTTATCTACGCTGCCCACGGGGATTGGTACTTTGGAGAAGCCTACTGCAAATTCCACAACTTCTTCCCTGTCACATCTGTCTTTGCAAGCATCTATTCCATGACAGCGATTGCCGTGGACAGGTAGGCTTAGGAAACGTTGAAAGAACAAAATTCAATCGCTGAACGTGTGATTGATGACAGTGGTGTGTTTGTAAATCTCTCTCTCTCCCTCTCTCGTTCTAGCTGTAACTCAATACTGAAGAGATCTGTCAGTGAATTTATCTGTGAATTTATACAGTAGGAAATATATATGGTTCTATATATAGTTATAGAATAGGAACTATCTGTCAATCCATATGAATGAATATATGAATGCTGCCTATATTGAGATCAAAGTCAGCATAAATTTGAGAACTGGAGATTAAAAGGAAAAAATATGACACCTGCTATCCGTGGAAATAGAACATATTCCATCTTAACACACCTTGACAGCCATCAAAAGAGCAATGAAATATCCAGAGCACAAGCATAGAACATGAATATTTCAATTTATACAGCTCATAAAAAATATCCTTGTCACCCAACTACTTTTATCTCAAGTGTTTCACAGTTTTTGGTCATCTAGCTATTCATTTCATCTAGGTGTGAGTCTTCATGCTGGCTTTGCCGCCTACCACCAGCAATGGGGAGAAAAATAATTTTGTGGTACAGATTAAAAAAACATGTCACTCAGTGTTACTTTTTGCTTGAAGACAGACAGAAATGTCTGGATGGGGTCTGAAGTGATCTTACAAGACTGGTTTACAAATGTCTTTTATTGTATAAGCCAAATGCCTCCACAATTTATCTCCACATCCATGCTATAATAACTTACTATTTATGGAATTTCCAGGGGGTGTCACCAGAGTCATATACACATATTCATCCCATGAATGGAGGCTTTTGTTGGTCCTCAGGCCCATATGATATTGTGCATCTAATTCACACTATTTTATCAGAGTAATGAGCGAGTGAGAGTGTGCTGATATGCTCCTTGGTGATATGTTTAGTATGCATTCATTCCAAGTGAACTGCAGCTTTATCACTTGTCTGCGAACTGCATCATTATAGTGGAATGATGCTAACCCTGCAGGGTGTCTAACACCTCAGTCGTCACAGATTTATTTTTAAGTTCTACTTCAAGGAATGAATCATAGAAATGACTGAAGCTGTTGTTTTGAGTCTGCACTGCAGTGAATGTCTTCATGTGCACCAACACCCTAGAAAATGTCACCCTATCCTCCTCTAACACAATCTCTCGCTCTCTCTCTCTCTCTCTCTCCCTCCATGTCTATCTCTCACACACACATTTTCATATTATTTATATTATCTATATATCTCTTTCACATGTTCATTGTCGTCCTTAGTCTATTTCCTCCCCCCTGTGTGATAATGTGATGATATGGTCGCTATCCGCTTCTGCAGGCTTTGAAATTGATCAATAGCCCATGATGCGTCATAATGTTTCAATGAAGGGATGGAAAAAGCAACCAAAGCCCATGCATGCTGAAAGAAAAACATCTAGGTAATGCGTGTAGTTCCAATATGCATATGTACTGTAGCTGTGTCACACTGTGTTGGATATTCAGGGGTTTGAGATTGGTTTCCTCCTCCTTCTCCTTGATGCACAAAGGGAACAATGCATCTCCTCAGGCCTTGCTCATTCTGGCTCTTCTGCAGCAGAGACAAAAAGTTCCATGTGTTTGTATTTTTGGTCTGGAATGTCTTTTTGATTGCATCAACTGTGCACTGAGAAAGAGAACATCGGTGTGACCTACATGATGTAGCTGTAACCTCCAGTCTTGCTTTTGTAACCCAAGTGCAGAGCTGTCTCTGTTCTGATGTCTTGAAATGGCACGAGGCTACAGTTCGTGAGCATCTGTGAATTTGTCCTTCCTGCCCTCCCTCTCTGTATCAACCAGTGTATTCCTGTGGGCACTGAAACAAAATAAATGCAGGTTGTTGTGCGAAAGGTAACCAGCTAAAGTTTTTTTTATGATAACATGGCTGGTGACTTTCTTCCATCTCTCCCACCCATATTTTCTGATTTATTGTGCTGAGGCAGTGGAGGCAGTGGATGTATAGGTTATAGAGTCATTGTATCTTTAAGTCTCTGATGATAAACTACTGCCTACTACCTTCACTAATCCTATGCTGTGGACACTTTTCTGCACGTATACCTCTATACACAAATTTGTTCTGAGTATGTCAGTAAAAATGAGAACAGTGCACATTCTTGCACATGCTATCTACATCTGTAAAGTGAATATATTTGAAAGCTGTATAGTTTTTACAATGCATGTCATCACGCCTAAGCACTTTTTGTACATTCTGTATATTCCTCTGTAAACTCCATATGTGAGTATGAGCACATTTTTGCACATGCTGTATATATACTGTAATTTCCATGTATTGTTTTCTGCATACTCTCATGTTCCTCTCATTTGTTATATAATGTATATGTATGTATGTTTTTGTCTCAGGAAGTTCTGCTAATACTACTGCTATTCTGCACACCATCTCATAGGAAAAATCCTCCCTCAGATGCTCTTACACTATTATATATCAATCTGTAATGTTCATTCCATTCCAGGAGTTATTTTGGAAGTGTTGTAAATTACATTTTTGGTGTACCCACTTTCTCTCAACCTGCCTCATATATTTCAATTCAATTCAAGTGTCCCAGAATGCCTATCAACAACCCCTGTGCAAAATGGTGACAGAAGACTTTAATTCGTTAGGTGGTCACACATAATAGTTAAGCGGGCTCCCTTAAAGTTTAATTATCAGGAACATTTCTGGAGAGGGAGACAAAAGGTACAAGTCACTGAGAGCAAAGAGTGTGGTTTTGTTAAAGTCATTTAGTGATACAGTCTAGTGAAGGTAGCTGGTATATTTCCTGAAGACATTTCAGCCGACATTTGACATTTAACTGTGAGCATATTATCTGAGTTTTGGCAACGTGCAATAGAAGTCTCATCCAAGGTAATCCCTGCTAGTTAAACATTGGCATTGGTGAAGTGATTACCAGCACTGTTTAGCTGGTAACATACAGTAGCGTCACACCACAAGGACACAAAACAATACATTGTCTAAATGGTCTGCTTTGACAGCGTAAGGCATAAGAGACTCTCAGGTTGGAATTATTGCCTCTGACTGCTGCTGGCTGTCTCTGTGACCATGCCCAGTTGATGTTGATGCATTTGTGGATATGCTTTGATGTGTGTGGATGGTTACAAAAGGGGACAGTGTACGTATGTGTAATTTCAATTAGGATACACAAATGTTTTTGACATTGCCTTTTGGTTGTTTTGCAGTGCTCACCAGTCTATTAGAGCGTCCAGCATTCTGAGAGGTGGTTGGCTCCCAAATAACACACACTGCTCCAGCACATACTTGATTGTGAATCTAGCAAGCTATTCAGCCTCTGTCCTCCACAAGGGCCACAGAGCTATTCAGAGTAAATGCCAGGCAATTACCATTTGATAGACAGAGCACCTTTGTTTGACGTCCTTCAGAGACTTTCAATCACTGAGATGACGGGGTTCTTAGAGGCATCTGTGCTAAAGGGCACCTACAAATTGAAACACCTGAATGTCCCTTCTATTCATCAGTGAGAGAATTTCTATTCAAACTGTATGTAATGCCTTGCGTAAGAGGAAACAGTAAAATTTTTTTGTCTATGATGTCTTTTTGACCCAGTGATTTCTGCCCTGCAGGTACATGGCCATCATCCATCCTCTGAAGCCACATCTGTCGGCGACGGCCACCAAGGTGGTCATTGTGTGTATCTGGAGTCTGGCCGTGGTGCTGGCCTTCCCTCTCTGCTTCTTCTCCACCATCCGCACACTGCCCCGCAGGACCATCTGCTATGTGGCCTGGCCCCGGATGGCAGACGACCCCTTCATGTGAGAGACATTTTCCTCTCCTGTAACCTCCTCTTCTGAGCAGTGCTCTGCAGTCCCTTAAATGGCTTATGGATAACCTGTGGCTAATCCGCAGGTTATCCATACCCTGTCAGTAGCACACCTGGCTCAACCCATCTTGGTATTAAAATGTAACATCCATAGTATGTGAACTATGCTCATTAGATTAGATTAGATTCAACTTTATTGTCATTACACAGAATACAAGTACTGAGACAACAAAATACAGTTTGGCATCTAACCAGAAGTGCAAATAGCAGTAAAGTGCAGAGTGTGCATATGTGATATGAAATAAGCAGTAAGGGCTAGATATGAACATGCTGTATGTACAGGATGAACTATAATTACAGTATAAACAGGTAATAAAACATATGTAATAATGACAGTATTAACAGTATAAACAGTATAAACAGGCTATAAAATATATGTGATATGTGTATAAAATATATGGTGCTACGGAATAAGTAGTGCAAAAAAAGAATATATATAGGCATATAGTGCAGGTACTAAAGTGAGGCAGTTCAGCAAGGTGACAGCTGAGGGGAAGAAGCTGTTCCTGAGCCTGCTGGTTCTGGAACGAAGAGACCTGTAGCGCCTCCCAGAGGGGAGGTGGGCAAACAGTCTGTGGCTGGGGTGAGAGGTGTCCTTGACGATGCTGTGCGCCCTTCGCAGACATCGCTTGTGGTGGACCGTCTCAATAAGGGGGAGTGAGGTACCGGTGATGACCGGTGAGGTACTCATGATGAGTATATCAATGGATAATTTATTTAGTTCATATTTCATGCTTTAAATCAGGGGTGTCGAACCATGTGCCATGGAGGGCCGAGTGTATGCAGGTTTTCATTCCGGCCAAAGACTACACCAGGTGATTTCACTGATTAGTCCCTCCTCTCTAGTTGAGGGTGTGATAACCAGTCAAATCACCTGGTGTATTGTTCGGTTGGAATGAAAACCTGCAGACTCTCGGTCCTCCATGGCACATGGTTTGACACCCCTGCTTTAAATGTATACACACTTTAGCCTTTTCCCACTCTCCTCCTAGGTATCATATCATAGTGACAGTGCTGGTCTACCTGCTGCCCTTAGTGGTGATGGGCATCACCTACACCATTGTGGGGGTGACACTGTGGAGAGGGGAGATCCCCGGGGATTCATCTGATAACTATCATGGACAGCTCCGGGCCAAACGGAAGGTAAGCATGCTTGAAAGGAAAATCAATTTAAGAATTCACATTTGACCCAGGGGAGTCCAATTGATATGTTTGAACATGAATAAGTCTCTCCCGAAGCTAGAAGTCAGAGAACCAAGACTCTAATCTAAAGGTAAACATTTTTCTGTGAACAGCCTGTGAACTGAAGGTTTGAACTATTATCTATTATCTATTTTCTTTTCTAAAATAGAAGATGAAATGGATACAAAATGCCATTTTTTCATTTATTCATCTTGAAAACTAAATGGAAATAGAGATTTTTGGACTGTTGTTTTGTGTTTGTGTTATGGACTAGAGCTGCTTCAAACTTTTCAATATTTCAGATGAACCATAGGAACACCGTGTATGCCAAGGAACATTTGCAGTTGGTGGCACCATGCATGGAGGCTGCTTTTCTTATTTGTTGTAAGGGGTAATCGCCTGGGGGCCCTCTTTTCCTTCTGAGTTTTAGCACTAGAGCTGATATTGATGCTTTAAAAAGGGTGGTGTAAGTGATGGACCCACATTAGCATGTGTACAGAAAAGGAAAAGACTACACAGAAATGATAGAACTTCTATTCCCTTTCTTGTGAGAACAGTGGGTTCTTTTGCTGTGTACAAATAATTACAAAATTTTAATATTGCAATATATACAAACTCCACAGGAGAAATAGACAACAGCAGTAAAATGGACTACTCTTTGACACCAAAATATATTCTCACAAGATTCCATAAAACCCAAAACTGAAAATGCAAGTCCAAAATATCAGTTTTCTTCATTTTTGTATTACAGTGACAAATCATTTACAAAAGTAATATAGCTATGCATCCAATTTTTTTATTTTGTGTTTGAGGAAGATAGATGTAAATGGCACTGATAAACAGTGTCAGCACCAGTTATAGCACACTAAAATGAATAGCCGTAATTAAACTTTGCCATCTGTATGCCTGGAATATGTAGACATACTGCACAACAACCATTTCAGGGAAGGACACCCGTCAGCATCACACACTTCCTCAATCAAATCTTTTTTCCACATATTTGGACAAGCACAAGCTCTGAAAATGTAAGGTGTCCGGGGGTTGAATGAGTTTGTCCACCCTTTGGTAAACATATCTGAAGCCAACGTTCATAACACTACTGCAGAGTCAGAAGCAAAGCACGTTTTTACACTGTGGTGTTTACTGCTGCCATGAAAAATGACTGAATTTGAGAGAACACCTCCTCTGTTACTGCAATGAATTGCAACAGACCTTAAGAACAGTCATTAAAGATTGATAAAGGCTAATTATTCACAACAGCTTATGTTGCACTATTGTCCAATAAAATTATACAGTATATGGCACATCATATTCAGTACATTGCCGTATCTATTATATACCTATACTTTAACTTTGAATTTAGAGTATAGATGCTTTCACCTTTTGCTGATGCCAATGGGGATTTAGTATTGGCCACACCACAAGGGTCATTATTTCTGAATCTCCAGGCTGTAACCCAGAAAATGTGCCTGGGGGGGAATCCCTACTGAGGCAAGTGTGCAGATCAATAAGTGAAAAGCAATAATTTTCATTCTGTCCTCTGTGTGTTGGTGTGTGTTCTTGTTTGCCTCGTTGTGTATTTGTTTATTTTCTCCATTTCTTTCTCCACTTAGTTTTTACCATGTCTGTTAGTGAAAGTCTACATTTTGTTTGATGTTGATTTCAGCGCACAATTGAAAAGCAAATTGAATTTGGTTTCATTAATTTGTGTACAGTCTCATCCTTCAAATGATCAGAGCTACTTGTAATTAAACCAATTCTATCCCAAAAGCCTTTTGTTCATGACAAGCTACAGTCTTGTTTATTGTTATTGTTAGCTACCCTCACAAACCTTGACTAACTGACAGTTGAGGTGGGTTAATGGGCAGTGTCTTTGAGGTGGATGGAGGAAAATGAGGGAGTTCCTTGAAGGAAGAGGGATGAATTGTACATGAATTGAATTGTACAAACAACCCTGCAGTATCTGTGTATTGGCTCCCCGTGCAATCTGTCTGCCCAGTAACAGAGATATATAGATATATAGAAATGTTGAAATATAATTATGAAACATATGAGATATACCTGATGATTTGTGGTGACCAAGGTCATTGGAAAGATGAAAGTTTAATAGAAATGACCAATAAATGAAGTGATTATTTCTCAAAACCCATTTTCTGGTGACAGAAGGTTTACCGTGCAGCCACCACAGGTCTATGAGGTGATAGGAAGCACAGAAAAGCTATAATTTCCATCATTTATCATCATCTCTTTTCAACAGAAGGTTCACCCATCCATTGTTTTGAGTCAGGGTGTTTTCATATCAAATTTGTAGTTACAAAAAGTACTGCACCTTAATTTCATATGATATTCTCCAACTCAAGTGTAAGTAAGTAAGGAAGTAAGTAGGTAAGTAAAGCTTTATTTATATAGCACCTTTTTAAACAGGTCACAAAGTGCTTCACATAATGCACAAAAATAAAAGAGACAGTGTAAAAACAAAATAGACGAGACAAACTTGTAAAACACAGTATATGAAAACATAAAATGATTAAAAATAATAAAACATCTAAGAGTTTTAATGTTAATAACCAATGTTTCAGCTGCAATCTAACCTTAGCCCTAACATTAACCATAACCTAAGTTGTTTTAGTGCAGTGATAGGTTTCATGGCTGGACATGAGTCGGTATAGTATGAATTAATGCATAGGTATTGTACGAATAAAGGGTGCCTAACCTTTTCGTAAGATATACGAACGTTGCATGAAAACATGTTTGAGGTCACCCATTCTCTAACAATCACCACTGACTCGATTTCTCTCTTGTTTAATCACTTACAGGATTTTAGGCTTGCAACTTATCGAGGTTGTTTTATTAGCATTATATTCCAAATTGTTGGTACAACTGATTTTGGTTTCAAGCTAACTGGGTAGTCATTTCCTGGATTAATGAAGCAACATAAATCTAGTGGTGGGGCAAGCCCCAAGACTGTTCTGTACAGAACCAAATCAGTATCAAACTAATATGTTTTCCTCCTCTGCTTCTGTCTGTTTCAAACGGATTATTTTAATTTAGATTTCAAACGTGGAATGCTGTGATCCTGCAGATGGTGAGAATTCTGTAGATAGCAGAGAGTATTAAACACTCTCACCTGAAGTTTCATTATTTCATATCAGTTATTTAGCTTCATGATTATGTTCCTTTGAAGCAACCTTAGTTAAACATCATAACAACTCAACCTTGAAAACCCTTTAAAAGCTATCAATTAATAACAATTAAATCAATTAAATTCAAGCAAATACTAAAACCAGTCTAAATGTTGAATGTAATTCAGTAAAGCAGGAAGTTTCCATCTTAACACACCAACCAAAGCTTGCTAGCAAGAGTTGTGGATTGGGTCTCATTCATGAAACGTACGTAAGATCAGATTTGATCGTAAAGCGTTCGTATGAACGTTTCTACGAACATAGTCTGATTCATCATTTCGTTCGTATCTGAATTTGTTCGTTGGTACGATCAAATCCTACATGTGTTTGGAAACATGCAGAATTCATTTGTGTGTTTGGAAACATGTGGGAAGGCTCTTAGAACGGCTTATTCTTTATGAAAAATCAATTCCAGTAGTGCTAAATCAACAAGATGTTTCAGTGACCTTGTAGAAAAAAAAGACCTAATAGGCTGAAATAGCGTATTTGCCGAACTGTCCTTATTCATAACAATACAAGATTATCAAACTTGTAATGGGTTGATCACATGGACTGGACGTCTTACAAATACAATAACATAGTCCTACCATCTGATGAAGATGCAGCCTGGATTTGATCTGTGTCCAACTCCAATGCTGACTGGACACCTGACAGTGAGGTCTCTCCTATTGATTGATCCTCTGATCCATGTCTGATAGCACCTCAGTGCCCTGCTGTCCTCCTGATAATACGCGTCTACTTGGTTCATTCTTGATTGTTGCCCAGGTACATATATATAATCTCATTCCCACTATGCTCTTCAGATGTGATAGTCTGCTGGAGTGTTGATGGTAGACCACCAGATGTTTTCGTCAAGTATTTTTTTGAACAGAGTAGGTTTTCCCACATACTTGGGATGAACATTCCTGTTATCCATTTTAGAAGTTGGTGTTTACTGAGCAAATGTCATTGTATTATTTTCAATTGTTGTTTTTTCAAGTTGCATAATTGACATTAAATTGTTTTTAGATTACAAAGAGATGTTTATTTTGGCCAAGTTGGGGTGGTGTGTTCCTCTATATCTGAGAAGTGAGAAAATGTTAACAGCTGAATATAAACGCTAGAGATTCAACTCTCAGACCTGATGGAAGGGCTTGGGGTTTAAAGAGAGTAAATAGAATGCACTCAACCAGGTCCACTGTTAGCTTTGTTTGGTGTGCGTGACCAAACCCAGCCAACATGTCCATGTGGGGCCCACATGAGTTTCACCTGGGTTATATGGGTTTCCTCTGGGTGTGGGCTTTAAGTGGGCTTTTTGATTGGTTGTGTGTAGGCCCCGCATGGGCCCTATTTAATTGATGATTGCTCCCATGGGTCCCACTTATTGCCCACCTTGGCCCTATTAGTGATCCACATTTGGCAGAGACACACGGGGCCTATATGGAGTCCATGGACAAATTAATATGGGCCCCATTTGGGTGGCAAGTACCAGCCCATCACTAACCCATGTGGGGCCTACATGGACATGTTGGCTGGGAACATGCTCATTTGAGACTTGTAGCAGTGGTTTGCACTCAAAAATACAGTAGACTAAATTGTTTCAAGCATCTTTTATTGAAGACAGCGCAGGGGAGGAAAGAGGATACAGGCGTTCCTGCCCCAGGCCTTCATCAATGTTGTCTTCCACGACTCTGCCTTTTTACAGGCAGCATGGGGTAAGGGCAACCAAGTGGTTAGCCTAACAGTAGGCTATATGTACAGTGAGATAGGTAGTTATATGACAGTAGATGAACACAATAATGATGAATGTACAATGTATTTTCTCTTACAATCATATGAATTGAGACACTGAGACACAGAGCGAGGAAAAAGGTACACAAAATATACAAACTATTCAGGCATCTACATCCATATGCACTGTGTCCTCAATTATTAACATTGTTGAACAAAGACATTGTAACATGTAAAATACATTTTTGCTTATGCAAGTAACAAAGACTTGATGTCAAATCATCTTTTCATGAGGGGACAGACAAAGTGGTTGCTTTTAAACAGAGTACTACATGCAGCACATTCATTATCGGTGAGAATATAATTAAAAGAAAGTGTTTTTTTTTATCTTTTGTTTGGTGTCTATCTAGTCCCTTTACCCTCCTGTATGTATTCTTCTCCAGTTTCACAAATTCTGCGCAACCTTGTGTAGCTCCCTAGTAAACCTTGGTGGTGGTTGGTTGTAGTGTGTGGGTCACTGTGCATGTAGCCTACTGTAGCCTAACTACCTGGTTGCCCAGTTGCTTCAGTTCCCACCTGTTGCCTTTAAAAAGGCAAGACAACATCATGACCCAGTGATGAAGGCCTGGGGCTGAAACATCTGTATCCTTTTTCATTTCCTACACTCTTCAATAACAGATGCTAGAAGTAATTTAGTCCATGGACTGTCTCTCTTTTGTAACTCTGTTTTGAAAGGTGCTATACAAATAAGGTTTATTATTATTACAGGTAATCTATTCCAGTGTTTCTATGAGACATGTATTATGTATAAGGGATTGGGGAGTTGGAAGTCCTGATTTATAAATAGTCAGTTAAGACATGTACTGTAGTAAGCGTATCACTTCTGAATGTTAAATACAACTTTAGTTTTGTTTTATTTAACACTCAGAAGTGGTATGGTTACTTGTTAAGGCCATTAACTTGTTCAGGTTTTTAACTTGGACTTCCATCATAAAAGGAACATCTTTTACTGAATATTACTTTAGAGGCATTGAAAGACACACTCAATATTTGACTTCCTCTTTTTCATATGAGGATGAGTGTTGACTTATAATTTGAGCCTCTTTTGACTTCCCGTTTTGTTTAAAGTCCCTGGTCTTATTTTGGTTTTCACTTAGCTCTTCTAGTCTCTCCAGTCTGTCTGAGCCCAGTTGTGTGAGATTCTGAGGTTCAGCCTAAGTAGCAACACAAAGAAAGACCTCCTGTTGTTTATTCAAGATTCAAGAAATCATTCTTCATACAAATATTACAGACATACATTTTTAAATCCCATTCCCCATCCCTCATTCCCACAAACAGACCTTAGCCTCTACTACCACATCTCATTATCCCTAATCTATAGCCTCCCACTACCCCATAAACATACCGCCATGAGAGAATTACTTAGATTGCAAGATGTAGAAAATGAACCAAAGTACATAATCAGTGAGACAAGGCACATCAGTCGTGAATAGGCAATTAACAGTAAATTAA
>OOFE01018225.1:3826-30026 GCA_900323365.1 Monocentris japonica | reverse complement strand
GGTGAAAGGTATTGCCTCATGGGATGCATTGGATGTCTTTTCTTGGACTTTGGAGGTTTATGTAAGGATTGAACAGAGAAGGGGATAAAAGGGAGACAGGAAGAAGGGAAAGACAAGGGGTGGGGCAGGGTGGTGGGAGAGAGGGGGAAAGAGAGGAACAGAAGAAGGGCAGGTGATGGGAAACATCAACAAGGCATCTAAAAAGAAAAGCAAAATGAAGAAGGTAAGGAATGATTCAATTGCTCTTGATTGAGAAGAACATATATTTATTCAATGATAGTATGCTTGAAATGATTAGGAAATGTAATGTTGTGCTGTGAGGATGTCGACATCCAAACCTGTAGCCATCAGTGTAACTCAGCTTAGCTCTGACAATGTTCCAGTTAAATGTGAGGACAAACACTGGTGCCAGCTGTGAATAGCAGCTTTTATACTGAACACACAGCAGGAGGTAGGAGGCAGCTCGCCATCACATTGGACATGTTTTCAATTTCAATAAAGATCTTACTCACCACAAAAAAAAACAATTCACTTTGTTAAAACAATAAGAGAAACACTCATGTTGTTTTCCTGTGAATTAGCCAATTTCACTTCAGTCAGAGGAATCTGATAAGTAGTCATTTTATCTGTCAACTAATCCGATTCGTTCCCGTCCGCTAAGGGGGTGTCACCCATGGAAGGAAGTGGAGCCCCATTGGCTGCGGCCATGCTGGGGGGCTTGAGTGGTGCAGGTGAGGCGGACACAGAGGACGAGGAGGAAGGAGGGAGCGAGCGCGAATTTGATGAGCCTCTGTGTACTCTGGTTCAGAACTGCAACATGCTGCACAACATAGTGGGGCCCGCCTGTATCTTCCTCAGACAGGGCTTCGCACAGAGCCAGCTTGTATGTATGAGATTCATTCACGCACGCACGCACACACACAGGCAATACAGTCACAATGAAACAACAAAATCATCCATAAATCTCTTCATCCATCCATTTCATAGTGCCATCATTACCATTGCCCAAACCAAGGTCAAGTAAAGGTCACCTATCAATTCGGCGTGGCACCATCACAACCCTCCCATACCAGCCACCATAACTGGAGGATCCATCTTCACCATCTCCACCAATGACAATTCCACTATGAGAGTGTCAACCACCCATCAGTAACACACCATATTGAAGTGTTGTAAAACATTATATTCTCATTTTGGAAAACGCAAAATCATCCATTTCAGAAATATCACGGAAATAGAGAGGATCCACTGTGTAATAGTTAACATTTTGTCAGCCAAGACCTTAACTTAGTCCCTATACTTTGAAAAAACAAATCTCATGCCAGCAATCACTTTTGTCAAATGGGGGATATCTCATTTTGGAACAAAACTCTTTAAGTTGGAGAGAAGTAATAATACTGTTTTCACTATTTTGTTTGAATCTTTTAACTGAACACCTTCTCAAATATTAGTACCATGAGTCCTATTGGAGTCCTGAGCTAGCAGAGTATGACAGATTGTATTACAATAACAGTGTCACTGGCCCCGCAGTTTGTCCAGATTTTAATTCAAATCATATATATATATATATATAACGCCTAACAGTGCAGGCTCCATCAAGCATCCCACTTACTCCAGATGAATGTCTTTGGTAGAGAAGGAGGAGATGGTAGAAATCAATAACAGAGTAATTTCCTGACAGTGCGGCTGTTGGCGTTAATTAAAAAGAGCCGTTACAGTGGCTTATTCACTGGTAACAGATGTTTTACTGAGCTGTAGAAAGGGTCCTGAGATATTGGAAGACCTTGGACTTAGTCTAGAGGAGAAATCTAAGATTACTGAGTTACGTCAGGGATAAAATTAGATTCTTTACTAGTAGGCATTTGAAGTCATTTACTTAGGCTATATATCTTTTTGTATTATAGTAGATCTTGATAAGTCTTTGGTGAATGAATGAGTGTACATTCACAAGAAAAGGTTTAAAACCGAGTTATAACCACATTGAGCCAAGGGCAGTGTTATTTTGTGGCACCGTCATATCGATCCAATAACGAAGTATACTGCAGCATTTCTAAGCCACAACACTTGTATAACCACTTCCTGCACTTACTAAAGATCATGGATCTAGGAAAGGAGTAGGATTCTTTGACAGAGTACTCAGATTAGTCTATGAAATGGATAGGGTGAGATTGACACCCTTTACTGGTCATTAATCCCTTAATCCCCTTTGTTCTCTAAAATGGAAAACTAAAATGAACCACTGAACTGATGCTCCTTTGGCAATAGATTAAAGTCGTAGTCTCCCTTTTCACCTTCTCATTTGATTTCTCTGGCCTTGGTGTCACTGCCAACTAGCTTTTGCTGACAAGGTTATTGGAATCATCCTTAAAGTTATTGATCAACATGATGCCAATATGACTAATATTAGGATGTTTGATTAGATATGAAGGAGGGATTAAGCCCTTTAAGGTTTGATATCCTTGAGTAGCTTTTGTTGAAGCTGAATCCTGGCATTTCATCTGGAGACGTTTGCACAAGTGACCATTGGCTCTGGTGCTTGGAAGTGGAGGCAACAAAACTGAAAATGTTCTATTCTATGGCGCCCTGAGTCAATTGGGTTCAATTTGACAGGCAAGAATCTTAGCAAAAGTGACAACTACAAAAAGTGTGCGTGCGTATGTTTGTGTGTGTGTGTGTCATGTGCATGTCTGCGCAGGTGTGTAAATGTTCATTTAATCAAGTGTTGGACCACAGTGCAGGCAGATGAAAAAATCAGCAGGAGACGAGATAGGAAAATGAAAAAGCGATAAGCCTTTGTGATTTGTAATAGAATTTACTCCTGTAATCTCCCTGCCACTGTTCTCTCCCCTGCACCTCTAATCCGATCCTGTATTATTCCTGTTGGTGATGTCACAGCCTGTCAATCGAATAAAACACATTGTGAACAAACCCATCCTGGCATCATCTCACTCCATGCCACCACACTTGGAGGCCAAAATACTTTAAATTGTTTTTGTTTCGCTGTAGCCAAAGTGTCAGTGATGAAATGAGGGTGCAGAGACTTGTGTTCCCATTCACCATTTTTCTCTATTTCATTACATTTTAGGCATTTAGCTGCCACTCTTAACCACAGCAACCTAAAATGAGTGAGCAGGAAGAGATACATTGTCTTGCTCAAAGACCCTTTAGCATGATGCCTAACTGTTACAAACATCCAACAAGTGACTTTTTGGTTATGGGACAATCTCACTACAAGGCCACCCTGCCAACTCCACAGGCCAGCTGGACTCTTGCAGACTACAGCTAACGTGCTTCCGGTCCCTCTTTATGCCTGTTAGCATTACAGTTATTAATTCTTAGCATTTCACTGTCTGTTAATAGCAGTGGCAGCCAAATATGTCAACGGGATACAAAATAGATATTTTGATTTGGTTCCTAAACAATGTAAAAATATGTGGTTTGAATGAGAATCTTCTTTTTTTAATTAGCTGTGCTCTGTGTGTATCTACTGGAATGCAGAGATTAGTTCCTGAGTGTTTTGACTCTAACGTTTGTTCCTTTAAGTATTTTTCAAAGTGCTGACATTCCCCGTTTTACTCAGTACACAACCTGGCAACCCACTCTATGTTCAACAAGTAAAATTCTTGAGCCTCCTCCAGCAGAATGTGAGGATGGGCGGGATTCTTGTGTTTCTCCGAATTTTGTCAACATGCAGACCATTACATCTGCTTTGGCAAAGTGTGTATGTGTGTGTGTGTGTGTGTGTGTGTGTGCGTAAATTTGTATATGTGTTTGAAGAGGGGGGGATAAGGGGAGATTGTGTACCTTTGTGTATTTGTATGTTTTTATAGTACATTTTGAACGTCTGTCATGGAACATATGCACCACAGACTTTCATATGTTCCCTGCAACAAGAGTGGAATGAGATTGGACAAGAGTTTGTCTAGCAGAGCTACTAAAACATCATGAAGGTCAATCAGATCAAAAACCAAATAATCCTATAATAAAATCTCTACTCGGGCAGAAAAACATGGAATGAAAAAAATTCTTCATGGGAAAGGGAGTGAAGGGATATCCTGTATATGCACTAAAAGCATATATTTCCAGCATGTTTTGTGTGTGTGCTTGTGTGATTGTGTGTGTGAGAGAGATATACAGAGAGCGAAAGAGAGAGAAAGTGTGTGTAACCTGTCCATTTCTCTGTGTGTTTGTCCTGTCTGCCATCCAGGACAGAGATCTACGACCAGAGGAAATGGAAGGTACAGAGATATCAAAAGCTTAACCCAAATCCTCAATCCATCCGCTCCCTCAATCGCTCCATCAATCGCGCCCTCTTTTTCCCTGCCACAACTTCCCTGTCAAATTGTATCTTTTGCTCTGATCCAAACTCAGGATATCTTCTTTAAATTGTGGAATTTAAAAAGGATGTACCACTTTTCCTGACCTTGACCTTTCCTGGAAATCACTCTGTCACTTTGTTGTGTCACGATGTTGTTACATGTGCCAGTGTTATTTTTAATTGTCAAATAAAATAAACTGTACAAGATCAAAATAAAGCATTATTGTTCAGAAGAAATGATTATTCTTCACAATTGTAGCTTAGCTCCACTTTCCCTTTCACTCCTCTACCTCCAGTCTGACTCGTACTTCCACATGACTCAACATTCACAGAAACGGGGAGCAGGATAACAGCAATTTGATTACATCTATCTGTTCTGTAAAACACATTTGACAAAATACTTGTTGGATTCCTTAAAAACACTTTTGAATGGAAAAGGACATTATCTTGTGAAATCTTAGCCACTTGATCATTTTAGTCTCGAAGTAATGATTGATAGTAGTATAAACTGATGATGGTGACAGTAACACGATTCAAGTCAGAACTGAAACTGAAAGTAATCAGAATTCATAACTGAATTGTGCCCTCCAGGTACTTGAAATGTACAACTGTGCTACCAGTGTTACCGGCCTCTCTTTATGGGTTAGCGTTGCAAAGTTGTTGTTATTAACATTTTATAGGTTGTTACAGCCAAATATTGTGTTATAAATTGACATGGCTAATATCATCACAGACAAATACAAAATGGATGTTTTGATTTAGTCCATTTAGATCTAAATATATGTGATTAGGGTGGGAATCTATGAGTGGGGAACAAGTGAGTTGCCCTGCTAGCATATCTTTGTAAAAACAGTTTTCATTGATGAGGGCCTTTGCATCCAACATATTGGATCTCTCTCTCTTTCTCTCTCTCACACACACACACACACACACACAATCTCTATCTCACCATACACACATGCATTCAATACAGAGCTGCGTGAGGCATTCAGAGAGTTTGATAAGGACAAGGATGGCTTCATCAGCTGTAAGGATCTTGGCGAGTGCATGAGGACCATGGGATACATGCCTACAGAGATGGAGCTGATAGAACTCAGCCAGCAGATTTGTGAGTCCTGCATGCATACCCGTCACACATGCACAGACACATACACACACTGAGTTTCATACCTACTCTTAGAAAATTGTTGCTGGCTGGACGGTAAAAGTGACTATGAAATATTTTTGACATTTTTACATGCTTACATGCTACAGTTATACACATTCACAGCTGGGGCCTGCCTTGCACCTCAATGGTAGCTGCCAAGGGGGGGAGAGTTTACGGGGAACCATGTATTTTCTACTCAGTACTTTTCTTACCCACTAGGTGGTGGTAGAGTGGACTTTGAAGACTTTGTGGAGTTGATGGGTCCCAAGATGCTGGCTGAGACAGCAGACATGATCGGAGTCAAGGAGCTAAGGGACGCCTTCAGAGAGGTCAGCACAGGACCTCACCTATCTAATGGGCCGCCTCTTTCTTGGGGCCTCAGCTCCTCACAGCCAGTTCACTTAACTATATCTGCAACTCTCTCTCTCTCTCTCTCTCTCTCTCTCTCTCTCACTTCCATTTTTTCCCAGTTTGACTCTGATGGCGATGGTCAGATCAGCCTTGGGGAGCTGAGGGAGGCCATGAAGAAGCTGATGGGGGAGCAGCTCAACCACCGCGAGATCGACGAGATCCTCCGAGACGTTGACCTCAATGGGGATGGGCAGGTGGACTTTGAAGGTGAGTGAGGAAGGGAGTGGGGGGGTGATTGATAGTTAAGGAAGCAAGGGGCTGGAAGGAGAGAGAAGAGGAAGTAAACCAAAGGAACAAGTGAAAGAGGAAGTGATAGAGACACTACAGCAATGTAAACATCGACAGGAATGTTGAAAGAGGAGAGGGGAGGCAGGAGATGAAGATGAAATTGTGTTTCCCCCAGAAGATATCTCTTTTTAGGGGTAAAAGGCCTCTGAAACATGCATTCAGGGTGTTACACTAAAACCCTCCTTTCAAACTAAAGCAAATGAAATTATTTTAGGCATGGTGGGAGCTCCTCTAGGTGGTCCATCCCACCTATTCTATGGTAGGATAAAGACTGACATAGACCTAAACAGAGACCAGCAGGTAGTCTTTGATGCTGGGGAAAAGGGATAGGCAGTGATACTATCTCTGTCCTTAACCAACAATATCAGCATGTCTTTTCTTTCCACAGAGTTTGTACGAATGATGTCTCGTTGACTCTCCACCTAACCTCACAGTCAAACCTCTGCTGCACTATACACAGTGATATGGACCAGATTTCACACTGTTAATGTTCTTGTAATTCATTTTGATGTACAAAGATTTCATAGTGTTTTTGTCTGTATTTGTTTTTTTTTGGTTACTTTCATCATCTCTCAAGTACAAGGGAATCCATCAATGTGCTGTATGCTGCTGCTGTTGTAGGAATGTAATATCTATGTAATAATTAATGACAGATTATGGAGAGTGATGGGAAGGTGATGGTTCACATCAGGGCCATGGTCAATTCAGAAATTAAATTAAATGAATTTAGAATCAGACAGCGACACAAATTCAATTTTCATTTAAGCTCAAAACAATTTCTCACTACTGAATTTCACAGTTCAATAAAAGAACAAGTAAAGTCAAACACCTCACTAACAACACTGTGCACAAAAATTCAAGATAAAACACGTACATCCTTGGCAGCCAAGATGCACTTTTTTCCGCATTGTAACATTATTTGTGACCCTCACTCGAAAGTACTTATGGTTTAGGGGATTATTAAGCTTGTGTGGAAAACACCAACTATTAATCATATCAACATAGGTTCAAGACCTGGCTCAAGCTATGTAGACAGGGTTATTATTTTACTCTCCTATCCATACAAAAACACTTACATTTGACTAGTTTTAAATGTCTAGCTTAGCAAGTTGTGTGGCTTGAATCTGATGGCTGGTGTAAAATAAATGCATATACAGTATATATATATAGACATTCATAGTGACATGATATCAGACCAAATATTGAATATTGCCACATTTCAAACCTTTAACGAAATGTTCAATTCAAATAATTATTATATCATACTGACCCTCCAAACTCATCACATGCAATTAAAACTCATCTCAGTAGTTGAATTCTCAATAGAACCCAACCTTGGATCATACAGCTATATGATTAAAATTGAAAATGTAGTATAGATAGCAAATAATGCAAGATCAGAGAGTTTAGGAAGACAAGAGAATGCTTGAAAAATGTGTGACCTGGAACAATGAGTCCTTTGATTTTTAATAAGTAAAGTATTAAGCAAGTACATGAAATTAGCTCCTTCCTACTTCTCATTGTACAAGTCAACACTTACTCCATAAAGTCATAATTACTTTGAGCATTTTAAAGCATTTGAGTCAGCCTGTTACGCCACTTGTGTGAGCTATGCACTTTTGAGATAATTCCGATGAAAAGAAAAGAAAATTTTGATACAAATTTAATAGCAGTAATAGTATGGTTTATGGTGTCTCTTTGGAATTGTCCACTATTGATCTGTAGAATTGCAGTCAGTGTCAATGTTATGTCCACACCTCTTTTCTTCCTATTTGGGTGGAAATGTATTAATGGATTGTGTCAATATAATGTACATGTATATTTATTGAAAACATATTTAAAATGCTAAATGTTTTATTTGTTTGTCCACGGAGCTTAATAAAAATCACATTGTAAATAATAAAGACTGAGAGTGACTGAGAATACACACACAACAAAAACAAAAAGAATGACCAGTGAAAATCATACAACTGGAATGCCTATTATATATCAATTTTGTATAAAGCTTTTCAAGGTGACGGACAAATGATATAGCTGATTAGAGACGGAATTCTGGGTTGTCTATTTCCAACCATTTGAAGGAAATGGAAATAGAAAATAGTATGACTGCATCTCTGAAGGACGTCTACAGTCTGGCTTCACTGACAAGAACCTGATTTCACCAGGAGGGGGCATCACTGGCAAAAAATAAGACACGGCAAGAAACAATCTAGTGCCACATATTTGAAATATGCCTACATATGAATACTAACCTATCCCTGCCACACTGAGAAAACTTTATGACTCAGTTTTTGACATCTCTAAGCCTTTTCTAAGCCTAACAATGTAATTATTACTGGCTCTGGTTTGTGCTTCTTCTGAGAGGGCAGCTTGCCTAAACTCTGTTCATTAAATTGGGACTTCCAGAAACTATTGGCTTTGATCTTAAATCTCTTTTGATCTCTTACTGATCTTGGCGCTGTCAAGACGACAAGCTTGTAAAGATGTCTGAGGCACACTGAAGTTGTCAGGAAGCTTTATCATGGCACGGCTGGGGAGCAAATTGTCAATATGTCTTTGTACTATTGCCATTGAGACGAAATTACTGCCAAATAAGCCCTGAGTGAGTAATTCAAGATCCTGATGCAAAGCAAGGCCTTATTTTGCTTTGTTTAATACTTAATTCTGCTTTACCAATGAAGGTAGTCTGCCATTTCTGAATAACAGACTGCTGTTTCACATAACAGACTGCTGTTTCACATACATTCATATCACTATGGTCAAGAAGTCCAGTTCATTTTGTAGATTTCTAATCATATTACGCCTACATATAACGCCTTGTGTCAAAAAGCCTTTGCTCCTTGCTGACTGCAGACAAATGCTTGGTTGGAAATCCTTTATTTTTAGTTAGTCAGAGAGTACAAAACTTTTGAAAGCTAGTTAGAGGGTGAACAGCAATCTTACTGGATTTATTTACGATGCTGTAGGTGCAATGCTGCTACAGTGCAGCTACGTCTCCACTACGCCTGCATCTCGCAGATCCAGTGTTGTGCCACATTACAGTTCTCATCATTCCACTGCGCTTGCCCATTTTCACGGTGCCAGAGTTCCACACAGTCCTGGTTTCTCCCAGTAAAGCTGTTGGGCTGGCCTGCTGCCCAGTACCTGCAATACCGAGAGAGACAGCCAAAAGGAGAATAAATGTTGCTTCCATGATTTACCAATCCCTGGATGATTGAAGCCAATGAGGAGGATATGAATTCATCAGCAATGGCAAGACAAAGAGTTGTTCAGTCTCTTACTCTGTGGTCAGTGTTGTCCCATCGACCCATTTCCAATGTCCTTCTACACCTTCGTCAGTCAAGCCAATCCAGACTTCTTTGTCTGATGCATACAGGTCACTTATGAATATCTTTGAGTGAGGAGAGATAAGATTCACGACGTTATAGCAACGGTTTTCACACATATTAGTATAGAAGCAAGCACACAGAGAGAAACACACACCAGTTCTTCTTGACTGTTTATGATTGCCAGGTCTGCCTCTTTGTTTTGACAGTCCTTTCTGCTCTGTGTCCATGGTTTACTGCTCGTGGAAGTGAAGTAGCAGCTCTGCTGAAACTTTATCCAACCAGGAGGACAGGACTTATCTGTAAATGTAATGAATACTTTGATATAAATATTGAGACACAACAAGCAGATCAGTCAGTGCTCATTACCATCCTTTGTTAAAATATTTGTTGATGGTTTCTCATGGTCAAAGAAGTGCCATTATTGATTTGTTTTTCACCAGATTGCATTGTCAGCAAACATGTTAAGAGTGTTAAGAGTGGAGCAGAGCAGCCCACCTTCCTCAATAATCCACCTTCTTTAATTGTTGAAAGAATAGCAATGATGAGGGTTAGAAGAAATATCCCTATTATATATATATAAATATCTTTATCAATACATATATTATATAAATAAATATCTACATAGTTCTGTTTCTTTTTTCTTACTTTTATTGAGTCCATTCAGTCTCTCAACTTCCCTCTGTAGCTGGTCTCTCTCTGTGGTCAGGTTGTTGTTTCTCATCTTTAACCAGTCTCTGTCCGCAGTTACGTTCTTGCAACTGATCGCCAGCCGGTCTCTTTCTTCAATCAAAGATGTGTAACTAGCTTGCATCAGCTCTGCCGTTTTTTCAAGTATCTTGTTGCTGGCCAGTAATATGTCTCTCTCTTTAGTCAGGTTGCTGTGACTGCTCTCTAACGTCTCTTTACTGACTTTCTCAGTGGCGGTGAAGTTCTGACTGTCCTGTAACTGCTCTATGTCCTTAACCAAGGAACTGCAACTCACCTGCAACTTTTCTGACGATCTGGTTAGATTGTTGTATCTGTTCTGTAACTGGTCCCTGTCGTTGATCACTGAATTGTAACTGGTCTGTAACTGGTTTCTCTGTTGGACCACTGACTTGTATCTTGTTTCTAACATGTCTCTGGCATTAGTCAAGGCATTGTTATTAGTTTGCAATTGGCCTTGACTGGTTTTCAGCTGGTCTCTCTCTTTAGTTAAAACATTATTACTGGACTGTAACTGTGTTTGAGTAATTTTAAGATTTTCTATTTGTTTTGTCAACATATTGTTATTGGTCTGTAAATGGTCTTTATGTTTAGTTAATGAATTTAAACTATCCTGTAACCGGGCTTGATTGACTTGTACTTCAGTTTTCTCTTTAACCATGGTCTTCAGATTATCCTGTATGTTGTCTCTCTCTTTAGTCATGGCATTGTAGCTGTTCTGTTGGTCTCTCTCTAATTTGTGATCTGCAGAAGAGGTGAAATCCTGATAAGCATGTCCTGGATCAAAGTTACCATCTTACATTAAAACAGGAGAATATCTGACAAAGAAATTACAAAGATAGACTCACAGTGGACTTGCTGGCCTATGATCACAGCCAGGAGGAGAACACACAGCAGCCCGAGACAGACTGCAGCAACCCTGAGAGGTCTCTTTCCCAACTCACGTACTGAATCATAGAAAGTAGAGTAGAAATGTAAAAAAAACTATGAAGTCATCTGAGGAACCTGCAGGGGCATGTGAGTGACTAGGGTAGTGAAAGGTTTCATTCAGCATTTACTTAGAAAAATATAGGATTCTGTTGCTATTTTGAAGGGCTTGAAAAAGTCTTGAATTAACAAAATCATCCAGAGAAGGTGTCACTTTTCTAAATGCTCTCTCCTTTTGGAACGAAGCTCTCTTTTGTTACCTGAATACTTAAATCTCTTGCCATCCACTGTGAGGAGTCTGTAGCCGTTTAGACTGTCATCAACGTCCATGGTGTCACTGCTTCATGGGTTTGACCTCCTCAAAGTGACCGGAACTCATGTAAGCAAAATATTTCACTCATGAAATGGTGTTAGAAACAATGATCTGCTATAACTACCACCTCTCGTCCCCCACAGTCCCTTGAAATGATATCCCCCTGTCACTTCTCTTCCTGCTCTATTTGACCCAGTATGCTCCTGTCTTGAAGGATATAAAAGACATTCTACCTGTTCTCCTCAGCGCTGGAAAATCATGGGAATTTTTTTGTTGCATCTGTTGTCCTGGTGCTGACCCTTTCACTTCTTGCTATTGATTGCTTATAAAAGTTGGCAATCTAGTCATTTATTTGTCTTATTGTAGTATGGCAGTCATTGTACATTTTTCTGGATAAGAATGCCAGATATAAAATATAGTGTAAATGTAAAATGAAAACTAAGTAAATCTTACCCAAACTTGGCAAAGTCAGCAGAAGGACTGGAAATAGGGAATGGAGTGAATCACGGGTGTTTCTAGGATTTGATGTCTAGGAGAGTTCAGCCTGCTAAAGCATTGGTTTCGTGTATCATGTCAAACCCTTGAATTTCTTGTGGTATTTTCTTTAAATATTGTGGGCAGCGGGGTGGGAAGTGAGTCTTGTTCGGGAGGCGGAGACAGAGCCAAAGGCAGCCCAGCCAGTCAGCAAGTCACACCTGCACCCAATTACCCTCTGCCTATATACAGTATCTGTGTGTTTCATCTGTGTATTATGAAATGAAATGAGAGGCAAAAGGTTTGACAAATGTTGGGCCTTTTTCGTAGTACATGGGGAGTCTAAAGCAATGCTATAGGGCCAAGAAACGAGAGTTGTCTCGTAGCAGTGCAGGTGGGAAAACAAAAGCAATTTCTGATTTTTTGACAACATGGAAAAAATCTCAGCTGGAGGCCCTTAGTTACTTCTCTGGGCTCTATCATCATCAGCTCAGGCATCAGTTTTTTTGTATAATTTAAACTGTTGTTGAAAATTGAACTTATAGTGTTGGCTTGAAGCATATTTCATTTATACTTAATTTTCATGAGTCTCAGACGTACTGTTGAGAGCCGCAGACCATTGTTTTTCATATTCTCTTTAAATTTCCTCATTTGCCTTCATTCAACAAGGGAAGGTAAGTCACCAGATAGGCCTGACTCCAGAGATTCAGTGGTGACAGATCTTCTTTGCCTTCATCAAGTGAATCAGACAGATGCGAGGTCAACAGCATCAAGCATCAAAGATTCTGTAGACGTCCCTATTCAAAGAAGAATAGGCCTACTCCAACAGCAGGTGACCTTAAAAGTATCTGCAAGGCCTTCCTGAGACGGTACAAGTACAAGCAAGTTCAGAAAGACCAAAACATTTCCACTTGACCCAAGCAGCGCAGTGCTTTGAGTGCTGTGCAGAAACAGCAGAGGCATGCACATGCATCTGAGTTAATGGCTGGATTTAAGCAAACCGCAGACACAGTTTCCTGTTTCCAAACACTTCAGTTTCCCTCCTACAACAACCAAGCATCCACCTTCTACACCCAACTACCTCTGCTGACTCACATTGTGTTAATGATTCCACCATGTGGTTCATAACATACCTTAAAAGGTAAAAATGTGTAGAATGAGCATTGTACTCACACTTGACCTCCACACTAAACCATACTAATATTAAACAAATGGATGCAAAAAGTAAATAGCCATAAATTGTGGGGACCTTTAATGCTGTCTCAATTAAAAAGTTCAGGTAGCCTATTGATTTACTTCAACCCAGTTGATGGAAATTCATCGAATTAGTATTTTATTATTTGCAACATTTCCAAACTTCATAAAAGGATGGATGGAAACACAGCTACTGATTAGTAGACATTCAACCAGAGAGTAGGAACTAATCAGTGAAATCACCTGCTGTAGTGTTTGGTTGGAGTGAAAACCTCCATACTCTTGGCTCTCCATAGCACATGGTTGCCCATCACTGATTTAGAAAGAGACCGTTGAATGTATTCTCACAAGGCAAAGATTGATCTCAGCACTGATGGTGCGTAAATAGTTTCTTGTGGTGCTGATCTTGATACACAAGCGAGAATACTTGTGTGTCCTTCCTGGGTAAAAGAATCATTGCTGCAGTACTCTGACAGTCGTCTTCAACCATGTGCTATCATGACCCAAGAAAATGTGGGTTTTCATTCCAGCACTATGCCTGCTGATCACTGATTAGCACAATTTCACCCAGAGAGGGGGAAACACAGCTGGTGTGTTTGGTTGGAATGAACACTTCCTTCCTCTTGGGTCATGATGGCACATGGGTGAAGACCACTGCTCAGGATGATATAGTAGTTTAATTTGGTGCAATGTGCAGAGTTGTTAATGTTTAATATTTTCAGGGACAGCACAATCAATATAGGAGGAAAAAGCCTTCTTAAAGAGAGAATGGTAACACCCCTTTCACAATCAGAGCTTCAGTTTAACATGAGCAAATATGAGGAAGTTCAGATTTCACAGAACACAGAAATGCTGAACATGCTGTTTCCATACAACTGAGATCAGCAAACTGCCAGAAAATTCTTGGAATCAAGAGTGACTTCAGCTAATTCAGGTCAGTTCCTACAGTGAAATAACAGTTTTCCTCTTTTATGTTATAGTTAGAAGTTAGGGGGCTCATAAATCCACTTTGTGCAGACTCTGTTTCATCTTATTGTGGTCATAATAAAAACAACTGATATGCTCTGAGAGTATTCATTGATTATTGATTGATACATGGAGAGGTGACAAGCAACACGGTCTAAAACAGAAAACTGGACTGACAGCATAGAAATGTGTTTGCATTGTATTTTTAATGTGAATATGACATACATCATGTATGTTGTTGTAAATTCACATATCTACTTTCTTTAAATTCCCAGATCCCTTTCATAGTTACATAATGCAGGGTTAAAACGGTTCAAACTGGAATGTTTTGCACCCATGAGGTCAACTGCAGTGAAACTTCCTTTGAAAGGAAGGGGAATCTTTAAGAGGTTTTTTTTTTTTGTAGCCCACAAGGTTGTTCTCAGGAAATTGAAAAATTGCCCCACTGAAGTGTGGAGAAAGAAAGGCACTGGCCAAGATCCACAGCATATCACCTCATCTGTGAAACATGGTGGAAGGAGTGTTGCTTGGGCATGTATAGCTGCTACTGGAACTGGCTCACTTATTTTCATTGATGATATAACTGCTGACGGCAGCAGCAGAATGAATTCTGAAGTGTACAGAAATATCTTGTCTGCTCAAGTACAAGCAAATGCGTCCAAACTTATTGGCCGGTTCTTCATTTTACAGCAAAACAATGATCCAAAACATACTGCCATAGCAAATAGGGAGTTTTTCAGTTCTTGACTGGCCAAGTCAATCTCCAGAATTAAATGCTATTGAACATGTATTTAATTTACTGAAGATGAGACGTAAGGCAAAAAGACCTGAAAACAAACAACAATTGCTGCAATGGCTGCATCAGTATCCTGTTTTTTACGCTCAGTATCATATCTTTCCTCTTCAGAAGGCAATTACACAATGTTCATATTGCTGACTTTAGGTTTAGGAAATCTTGTGAGTCACAGATCTGCCAACAGTCACCATTCAATTATTTTAGATGATAGTAGTAGAAATGCCACACAGGTCCTGAACCGGTAGCTTTTATTTCCACCTGCTGTACAAACTTGTAAAGACTGGAAGTCATTGTTCCATTGTTGTTAATTGCTGCTCTTGTTGAGCACTGCATTAGTCCCAGATCTGTTCAGTGTCAATAGCAAATGCTTGGCTAATAATGACAACTTTCCACACTGACCTAGCAAGCAGGTGAATTCTTCAACCCAACCATGATGAACATCAATCACAAATCTTACATGATCTTGTTTATGCTGCATACGGGTCCAGACATGGAAAACTCAAGATGTGAGGGTGACAGTTAAATTAATTTCTCTTCGATCTGCATTGTGTTGTATATTATCAGTGATCGGCAGGGCCAGTGTTACAGTGGTAGTTAAGGATGTAGGTTATGTAGAGAAGTATTTTAATGGTATTTGGGCTGATAGTGTATACTCTGAATAGCCAGAAAAAGATGTGGATTGGATAATATTCTTGACATTAACAGACACTGAAATGTTTAACAGACCTAATAGCAGACCATATTCACCAAGTGACAACTGTAGACAAGGTTAGAGGTATTAAGGCCTGCTAGTAAAACCTTGACTTGCTTGCCAGCTGATACTGTAGCTGTTATGGCACTAGAAGAGACAAAAACAAAAGAGACAATTTTATTAGTTTCCAGTAAGCATGCTGGCTAAGAAAAGAAATGAGTTCCATTTGATTCAAAATAATACAGTAAAAGGTTCACGTAGAAAATTGTTGACATATCAGTTAAGAAAATACAAAAAATACAAAGATAGATATTGTTGTTGGGAAATCACAGAAGTCTAGAACATGCATTTGCTCTGCAAAACCAACAATAGCAGTTTTCAAATACAATTGCAAGTCTAACTTTTTTGCAGTGACAACCTCTCAAAAATTTTTTTTAATTGTTACTGCAATTATGATGATGATGTGTTGTATCTACTAATAAAATACCTTGCTACAGTACAAAAAAGACAGAAATTCCTTATTGACATTTGATCAAACAAGTGTTTAGACTCGCTTATGATTGAGCAAGTTAGTCAGAGGGGAAGAGGAAGTGAGGTGATCCTGATAGAGTTAGGGATGGGCTGCTACACGATTCCCTTGTCCAGTCAGGGCAGCTGTGTCATCAGGGTCAGTAAAAATCTAGAAAAAGGTCTCAACCATATAGCTAAGAATATACAGTCCTAGCACAAAGAAATGGCAAACACAGGTATACTGGAAGCAGTGTTGCTCTCCCACAGATAAAAGGTATTTGGTTCATTCAAACATTTCATTGTGGAGATATAGAGTAACTTCTCAGAATAGGCAAACCTGGGTAAAATAGCATTTCTGAATTGTGCTGATGCAGCAAACCCCTCCCATGTGGTACTCTTGAAACAAAACAAAGAATTATTTCTACTACTAACTTCTGTTTGACGCATGTATGAATTGAGTTTGCATGAGAGCAACACTGTGTGATTGCATATTGTGCATCTTGCTGGAGCTCTGTTCAGTGTCACCCTGTCTTACAATATTGAGTAATAGATAGCACCCTCCTGTGGCATAAGAAAAATTGGCTATAATAGAAGTTTTTGTGAATATGAGCAAAGCCATGCAAAGGATAGAGCCCATTTCCAATAATGCTCTTATTCTCATTATATCTGCCAGCACAGCTACATATGTAACACATGTATTGTCCCATACATGCAAGTTGGGTTATATTACGGCATTTCAGGTGGGTTACTCAGTTAATGGATACTGTGAGCTCACAAGAGCTCACATAGGTAATCAAAAAAATGAAAAGGTACTGAACTAAAATGTATGGCGCCTGCTGTGGATGTACCGCAAGCACTGGACAGAGGAGAGTTGTGAAAAAATAATAAAAATGTTTTAAAAATGGAGCATGATGAGTTGCTGCCTGTTTTCTAGATGCAGGGAAAAAACATGAAATTCATAATTTAAACATGAAATTACTTGTGATAGCAGTGTAGAGCACAAGACTCTCGGGGTCAGGGCCGGCACTCCCTATAGGCTGAACAGGCAAATGCTTAGGGCATCACAAATCCTTTCATTTATTTTTTCTACTCCCGAAGAAAAAAGAAATGTGTTAATCTTATTATTTGATACAAAAAAAGAAAAGGAGGAGAAGAAGCTAGGGGAGAGGGGGATGTGAACTGTTTTTTTTTTTTGTTGTTTATTTGTTTTTTGAAGAGATGCAGTTCACACAGGAAGATAAGGAGTAATGCCGCGCATCTGCTCTTGTAGTTGTTTCCCAATTTCTGAGAGGCCAAGACGCTTAACAAAATGACAGGATGTCAAAACCTCTTGCTGTATTTGTATTTGTCTCATTCCTGCTTTATCCTCTGTTCACAAGATGTCTTGGTGATTGTGAGTCTCATAATGGCAAACTAGCTGAACTGTGCTCATCATTTATCTACAGCGTATTTAGGTTTAGTCTACTGTCATACCGTATGTCTTTCTCTGTACATTTTGTCCACCTCGTAGGTCAATCCTGTATTGTTTAACTGCAGGTAATTTGTCATCACCAAGTAATCATGTCAACTTCCTTGTGCACTTATTTGGAAATAAATGCAATTCTGATTGGAATTGTCCATGCACAATTACCTCAATCTGTGCTCATGCAACAACATCAATACACGGAAGTGACAAGATATAGAGGTAAGGGTGCATTAGCAAGATGACTAAAAATGATTGTTGGCAGAGGTGACACCACAGTGACACAACCAGTAATCATCAGTAGAACAGAACAGAATGTGTTTGAGAAGGAGGGAAGAAGGGAGGGTGAGAGAAAGAAAGAGGGAGGGAGTGAAAGAGCGAGGCAAGAAGGGGCGAAGGAGAGAGCGAGGGAGGGAAGGAGGTTGAGAAGAATGCAAACTCTGCATTGCATTCTCTGACGAAAAAAATACAAGAGGGGTGGGAGGAGGGGAAACAGGTGGAGTGGTCCCATATGAGTTAGAAAAATGTGGGCTGGAAGAATGAAAAAAAAGAGGGCAGAGAGAGGGGGCATTGAACTGCAGAGGGAAGGCATCACGATTACTCCATGGTTAATTTGTAATGTAACTGGTCCAAAACGGTTTTAACTGACAGAACCAGAGAGAGAAAATGAGGACACAGCGATAGGAGAGGGAAGGAACTGTGGGTAGGAGGAGTAATTTGTCGGTGCTGTATCATGATTATATGAGATATTGAGCTCAGACATTCCCGCCCCCAAGGTTTCCAGAAATATTTTCTCTGAGCCCATAGCCACTGGCAATTACTAACATTAGCCAAAAGAATTTTATTGTGGGCCAAACCGTGGGTTCTTCAAACTCATAAAACAGTTGTATATGAACAGTTCTATTCCAAAACACTGTCTAGGTCTACCTATCCACTTGGAAAAAAATAAAAGTCTTGACCTTTATCATTCAATAGCTCAAAAATAAAATAAATAATACTGGGCAATGTTAGCATTTTGTCAATCAAGGACTGAAGTAACACTCTCCCATTTAAAAAGCATTTAAAACATTTTAAAAAGAAACTCTATATAATAACATCATGACCATCTATTATTAAGCCTTCAACATAAAAACCAAAACAGAGGTTCAAATCCTAATAACTGATGCTGACTATGTCAATACATGCAACGGTTTTCCAATCATGGAAAAATCTTGGACAGTAAAATCTGCAACTTGATGTATTTTTAATTGATACTTCAAAGAACATAGGCTCTACTTGCACTCTACACTGACTCCAATGATTTTGAGTTTAGTGAGTATGCAGTGATAAAAAGAGAAAAAGCATACAGTGGGGTGCGGAGAGAGGGTAGACTGACAGTCACGAAAGACAAAAGGGAGAAAGAAATTTAGTAAATTGGTGATAACTATCCTTCCCATAGTGCTTTAGTTGGAATGTAAGCAAATGTGCAAGGCATCACTTGATCATTAGCCCAGCGTTTCCCAACCAAAAACTGCGAGCGACGTACTGACGTTGATGTGACTGACGTGCCAACATTAATGTTCTTTCTGGGTTTTTAATGAAAAAATCATTTATTAGTTTTTGTGAATTCATTCAAACATTTATAAATCTTATAATGGTGTTGTGTTGTGTTCTTTCTTCCCCTTTCTTCCGATTTGCTTCCTCCCTTTTCATTTCCTCTTCTTTCCTTTCCATTGCTCCCTCTTATATCCTGCCCTCGCTTCTCCACTGCACCTCTCTTCTCCTCTTCTCTACTCTCTCCTTTATCGCCTCATCTCTAAAACCCATTGTAGTTCTCTCTCCTACTCTAACATCTCACTTCAAATGAGACCCTGACAGAGACCCTGAACCTTTTGTGTTGTACCTCATTAGATCCTGATTTTTGTAAAGGGACGGTAGAACATAAATATCATTGTGGGAGGAACAGGATCACAGCAGGGTTCATGATATTTGCCTCATCAGACACATGTACGCTAAAATTAATGATCATGTCATATAAATCTTTCAAGCACATGGGCCAACATCATAAAATGTGGTGTGGTGTGTGTATGCATGTGTGCATGTATGTGTATATACAGTATGTGGTGTGTGTGTGTGTGTGTGTGTGTGTGTGTGTGTGTGTGTATACATGTGCCTGCTTGTGTAACGTAATTAGGAACGTCTGTCTCGCAGTGGGCCATACTCAAGGCTTATCAGCAACGAGAAAACCCTGCCAAGGAGGGTGTATTTGCACGTGTGTGTGTGTGTGTGTGTGTGTGTGTGTCTGCGTACACACTTAAGCCTTCCAAATGTTCTCTACAGCAAAGAGATCCAAGTACATGACTCAAGCATCACACTTCTTCTGTTGCTGAATTTCTATCTCATCTTCACACTAAATTTTCATTTTACTCTCTTTCTTTCACCAGTAAGCTGCTTTCCACACAATATTGGCATCAGTAACCTCACCTTATACCATCTTTTTGTTAATATGTGCATTATATGTGTATGTATATGTATGTATGTATGTGTGTGTGTGTGTGTGTGTGTGTGTGTGTGGTACATGTGTGAACTTGGTCTGTGCTTGGCCATTTATTTGCACAGAATATCTCTTCTATATGTTCAGCATACTCCTGCTTGTGTATCTATGCATGTGTGTGTGTTTGTGTGTTTTGTGGCATGGGTGCATGTATGTGTATGAGTATGCATGTGTATGTCTGAGGCATGTGTGTGTGTGTGTGTGCATACGTGCTTGTCCTAGTGTGTATATTCATCTGTGCATGTGTATTGTGGCCACTGTGCTGCATTGCTGGAGCAAGCCAGCATTTTCAGCACCATGGACAGCATCCTTTCCCACAGCATAAGCCACTGGGGAAAGTACTAGCGGGCCAGCTATCTGCTCTGCACATGGTAAAGCAGCCACAGTTAATGGCTACTGAGTTGTGAGCAGTTTTAAGCAAAGGAAGACCAGAGGAGAGCCTGCTGGGACTCACACCAGGGAGGAGCACTGTCAATAAAGCTCTCTGAGTGCCCAACCAAATCCGTAGCTTTGCAAGTGGGACATTGTGGTTGAACAAGTACATTTGTTGGATGGTGAGTATTCTTGGATCCATACCCTACATGTATAACCTGGTTCTTGTGCCTGTCTCTGCAGAGGAGGCAGCTACTTGGCCATTTTCTCTTTCAATAAATTGAAAATTGCTCACATGCTGACTCTGACCCTCCTTATTTCATCTGGTGAACCGGCTGAATTCATCTCCCATCAGGCCATTCTCCCACAGAATGTCTATACATCTATACGTCTATACAAATATACATCATATATTTTAACCATATGTTCTGTGCATATGTTGCATATACATCAAAATAATAAGAATGTAAAAGGCCATGAGCACAAAGTAAGAAAGATACTAGTCATAGCAAATGACCAACAGACACACAGACAAATGGGAAGGTGGAATGACACATCCTCAGTTAAGTAATTAAATAATAAATGAGTGATAGAAATCCATGAATCAGAAGAGCTTGCCAGCTCATGTTGAAGGTCATGGTTTAGAGAGACAAAGGAGTGGAATGGAGAGACCTCGTAATAACAAGTGAAAGAGTTGTGAGATTGCAAGGAAAAAATGAAAAATCCATGAAAATGACATCCTGAAAACATGTTGCAATTGCAACTTTATGTATTTGGATAAGTGAATGAAAGAGGGTTTGTTTGTGTGTGTGTGTCTGTGTGTGTGTGTGTGTCTGTGTGCACATCCATGTGTGTATTTGTTTGTGTGCATGCATGCATGCATGTGTGCGTGTGTATGAACACGTGTGGGAGAGGGTTGGGGTCTTGTCGACAGATGCTCAGTGTGATTCACTATGTCTCAATAGTGAATTGTGAATTGTCTTGGGTGAAAATGTGACTGTAATGTGGAGGCAACTTGTGACAAACTATTGACGCACTGCTCAGACCCCACCCTCATTCCCATCTCTGTCTCTCTCTCTCCCCTCTCTCCCCTCTCTGTCTCTTTCTTTCATAAATAAATTGAGGGTAATTTCTATTTATCTATTCAACATAGCATCCACAAACAGCTCCATGTCCCGCCTCCCCCCTCACAGCTCATCCGAGTTACTCTGGTTGTGTCTAATTGTTGAGTGACATGGACACCATCCAATTAAACCCACACAATCGGTATCTACAGTACAAAGTGGGTGCGTCATGGAATCGTCACACGCCTAGAGACCAATGGGAATGTGAAGCGTTAGCTGTCTGCTGTGTTTGTTTCATCCTTATATAGGCATAGGCATGACAAGCTGTGATTCCACTGAAAAACTTCCAACGCCACAGAGTGTGATCTGTATCTGCGTGTGTGCATGTGTGTGTTTGCTTTTGTATGCGTGTGCACGTGTATGTGTGTTCATGCATGCTTACAATGTATGCTTTATTATCAATGCTACCTGCTTTCTGTGTATGCTTTACTGTCTATCTGCAAAGAATAAATGCCATTCTGGCACAGACATAGATGGACAATGTGCACATTGCAAATTTTCTTCAACACAATAAAACTATCAGGCTTGTTTTTCATTTCAATGCTTGTTAACAGGTGGCAGATTAAGGGTTTCCTTACAAAATGCCCCGGTCAAAGAAAATTTGAGAGGAGTTGCTGAAGCTCATAAGGCTGGAAAAGGCTACCAATTGCTGCCCGTGTCAAGTTTGCCAAAGACCACCTGGATGTTCTACAAAGCTACTGGAACAATGTTCTGTGGACAGATGAGACAAAAGTTGGACTTTTTGGCAAAAGGGCACATTGCTATGTTTGGAGAAGAAAAAACACTGCATACCTACAGCAAAACCTCACAATTCAATAGTGCAGTAACTTTGTTAACCAAGGACTACGGCTGATTGCCATAATTAAAAAATACTAATTGTTATATAATATAATAATAATTTGTATTGTCCTATCAGTCATTTTATGAGAATAGGTGCCACATTTTTCATATGATGAATTTCTCACTTTGGAATAAAAGTGTTTGTATCCTCAAGCATTGCGTGGGGCTAATATCCATGAATGCATCAGTTTACAACAATAATGTAAAATGTTGAAGGCATCCTGTTCTTTCTGTCTTATTAGCATAGTTACATGGTTGAGATAACTGGACTTTTGCCTGGAGGACTTACACACACACACACACACACTTGCTATTGTGTGTGTGTGCATGTGTGTGTTGATCCCTTTGGGAGTTTGTGGATATTATACACCCACACAAATACATTTCGGTTAAACCAATATGTATTTATTCTTTCTTTATGCTGCATCTTATCAATAACTTCCTTTATAATAAAAATGAGACAAATAGGTCAATCTGTAGAATTCTTTCTTTGTCAGACACACACAAAACACACACACGCACACACACACACATATACAACATGCACATTGACAGAGTAAACAAGCTCTGGGCAAAATGGTATTACTGGCACTTTGGTCGTCTGACAGTGACCTCAGTCATGGCCACTGAAAAGCACAGAGGCTCAGTTTGACATCACCCACAAGATTGACATTTGTTAACATGCCAAATGGCAGGTTAACACAAGATACTTCTCGGACTTTCTTATTACTTATCAGCATTGTGAAAAACCTTAATTTCAAACTGAATAACACAAAAACTCTCTGAAGGACAGTGGTATTTTATAACTCAAACTGGATGGAAATAGATTGTAAGGATGTTTCCAGTTGAGCTCACTCTCCTGGCTTTGTGAGTAGATGTGTGTGTTCACACCTCACTAATTTTACCTCCTACTCTCTCACTCCTACCTCCAGATCTTGGCCTTCCCCTCTTCACCTCTATTGGAACGCTCTCTTATAGAGTCCACCTCCTCTCCTGTTCTCTCTGCCCAGAAGATATAGGAGATGGAGAAGACAGCTTCAGGAAAAAGGTGTCCAGAAAGGAAAAAAAAAAGAAAAGAAGAAAGGTAGGAGAGAAGGCCTATATGTCATCACGCCTACAGTGTTGTGCTTCCTACAATGCAGTGTGGAAACTTGGATAGAATGGAAGGGAGAAAGGGACTCGAGAGAATCAGAGAAAAAGCGAGAGGGAGGGACAGAAAGAAAAAGCGAGAGGGAGGGATTTCAACCTGCTGAAGGAAAATAAGAGGATGCCTGTATTTGGTCACTTCTGTCTTCTCCTTTTTTCACATCACATCTACTGCTCACCCAATACAATTTTACATCTCCGCTCTATCTCCTTTGGTGGTCTCAACCTTAATAATTCTCAGTCTCTCAATTTGACTTTTTAGCCCACTCCTCCGTCAATTCAGATTGCAGTCTCTCCATCAGTTTTTATGTATGCCTGTTAGCCTGTCAGTTGCAATTTGTCTGCCTCTCTCTCTCTTTTCTAACAGTCAGTCATCAGACAATCATTGCTCTCTTAGTGTATTGAAAAATGAGCCAATCCATTTGCATTTCAGCCTGTTATTTAGCCAGACAGTCAGTCCATCTGGCATCAGCAATCAGTTGGTTGAGTGGCAAACGTACTGACGTATTTGTCTATTGCAGTGTTGCCAGATTGCCAATCCATTCATCCACATTTGTCCACACGCAGACAGAAGCCTGTCACAGCCAGAGCCATTCTGTCCAGTCCTGGCTGTGACATCAGGTCCATTTAGTCAGTCTGTTAGCCCATTTTAGTCAGATTTAGTCATGTTTTAGTCACACAGTGACAATGTGTTAATTTCTGATTTTTGAATCGAAAGGCCTTGAAAAGGTCACTAACAACCCTTCAATTCCTTCTTCAATTCCCAAATCAACTTAAATGTATTCTCCAATTATTGCCCCAAAGAAAAGTCTGAAAGCATTATTCAGAAACTATCACTGTATCTTTAATCAAGATCTTCATCTCTAGCAATCTTTACACATTCTGTCAAAGACAAAACAAAGACAGCCAGAGCCAAACCTCTGACTGCCTGACATGAAGCATTCTTTCTCTGTGGCTGCCACAAAGACATTGTATTTACAGGACATGGTTGACCCATGGATTGTAATATAAATAGATAAACAATCAACTATTAATGAATGGATTTATTACTTTTCTGCTGCAGGTTGCTGCTTCTACGACCAGCACTGCCCTTCCTGCTCTCGCTGTACTCTAGCCTTTTCCTGCTTCTTTTATTTTCTTATTGCTGCTGCAGCTGCACTGTTCCCTATCTCTCTCTCTCTCTCAAGATCCCTCTCTCTGTCTCTCTCTTTCTGTCTCTCTGTCTATCTATCTATCTATCTATCTATCTATCTATCTATCTATCTATCTTTATCCCTGCTTCTTCTTTAAAATCCCCACAACATTCCCTCCCCTCACTCTTGTCTTCCTTGTGTTCTCCTTATCTTCCCACCTTCATTTTCTGTCTCTGAGCCTCTGCCTTTGCTTTTAATATCTCTGCCTGCCCCTTCCCTTTTGATCTCCTGGCACCCCGTACACTTCTTTCCCCTATTTTTGTCTCTTCCTGCTCACAGTATTTTTCTCTCTCTGGTTGCTGTCTCTCAGCCTCACTGTGCATTGTGCTCTGTCCTGTAGAAGAACTAGCCTTCACAGTTTTTTCTGGAAAATGATGTTTAACAACAGACAATGAAATTAGTTTGAACACTCACATATTACATACTCAGACCTATTTACATGACATTTGAAGTAGTTATAGTATTGTCATCACTTTGCACTGATTATAACAGTAATTGCTGTATTTGTAGCAGCCAGTTGATTAGCTGTTGTACAAGTAGCACTGGTAGTTATGAGTAAGTTGAGATGACAACATTGACAGCATCATTCACAACCATTATCAAATAGCACTGATATTAATGATGGACTCAGCCCTCATATCCCTGATTGCAGGGGATCATGGGTGACCATGACATGACATCATACAGGTGACACAGAAAGCCCTACCTGTAGAGTACTGTAGATACATAGCCTTGGCTGAGGAACTCTTAGCAGCCCTGAAAAATGGTAAGCCCTGTGTGTGGTAGATGTTGAATCTAACCATCCCCCTATCTCCCTTGCTGTGCCTTGAGTATTGGTTTAGATAAAGCAGCTCAGCAGAGTGGGCAAAGGGGGTGTCGAGTGTCTAACAGGGATCCTCGCAGCCTTTAAAACAGGCTGGGAGGGAATGGGTGTAGCACTAAGAGTCTGATTCAGCCAAATAGCAGGTGGAGGTTGAGGGAGAGGGTGAAAACGGAGAGGGCCAGGAGTGAGAGGAGAGAGGGAGAGGAGGATAAGGGAGAGGAGGCAGATGGAGGGAGGTCGAAGTCAGGTGGGCATTCGAGCTCGAAGCAACGCAGAGTGACACCTGAGTCCTCATTGCCATAGTTTACCCAATACTCTTCTGGATCGAGTTTGGGCAGTGCCAGTTCTTCCTCACCCATCTCATACTTAACTACTGATGTGGAGGTTGATGGGCCTTTTCCATGCAAACCAGCCTTGACTGTCTCCGAGGATTTCTCAAAGATGCCCTTGGTGGATGACTGGGGCTTGTTCTTGGAGAACCACCAGCGGGTCTTGGTGCTGAAGGTGGTGGTGGTGGAGCCAGCAATAGAGCCTGGGTCGGGCAGGGGGCAGAGGGCAAAGTCCATCTCTCGGAGGAAGCGCAGGTCCTGACCACGGCGGGTGGAAGGGGAGGCACACATCACCTCAGAGGAAGAGAC
>OOFE01018212.1:0-22251 GCA_900323365.1 Monocentris japonica | reverse complement strand
AGAGTATGTAATGATTGACTGTATCAAAAACACCCTGATTCAAAAGTATATTGGTGATCTCATCAGTAATTAGAGCGCTCTTACAAGTGACAAAATTCTCTACCATGTCAAATAGAAACGTCAGGGTGCTTTTTTGGCACTGATTAGCCTCGAGAAAGATGCAGTTTGGGGTGCTGAGAGTACACGTTTATAATTCAACTAAACTTCAAGTCTAGTTGAATGCCATTTATGCTGTTGCTTTCTGCAGGCCTGTTTAAGTGCAAGTGTGTCATCGGTAAACCATGGCTGATTTCTTAAAAAGGAATTGGTATCCAACATTTAATTCACTGTCCCATATAGTAAATCCTGTGAGAAAAAGTGATACAAGTAAAAATAAGTGAAGAATATCAAAGCGGTATGTAAGTAAAGTAAGTAAAGGATTTCAAAGTGTTTGTATTCAAAATTCTATTTCTTTGTCATCAAATATTCTTCTTCCTTAAAACGGACTATTTGAAGTGGTAGATCTTAATATAACCCTGACTACAGCTTATAAGGTAAATCAGAAATAGTTAAATGGATATCTCCTGCTCAGTTTCCTCAAAGATAATGAATAGATGTTAGATTAAATGCTCCATGTGTAGAAGAATTATCTTCCTTTGTTATTAATGAAAGGGATATCCAACACTTAACTCACTGTCCTGTATAATCAAACCTGTTGACAAAAGTGATTTTAGAGCATACAATGTTGTGTAACGATTGGTGAAAAGATGATATCAATATTCTTCATTCTTATTTGATTTGGTGACATATTGAGGATTTCAGAAATGCTTTGTGTTGGGCAAACACTCAGGACTGAGGGTGTGGGATTATTGATCATTGAATTGATTCCTGCAGAGACTTGATCCCATGTAGCCTGTTAAAAGTCTAAAAACTCAGTCTGCTCTTTGTGATATACATCTTGTGTCATCAAGATGTCCAATATTCTCTGTAATAAGCAACTGGTTTCAAAATTACTACTCTCTGGAGCCATTCGGAGGGCCAAATTTGTGAGTGCCTGGAGTGTCTCTTGTATAGGATATACTAGTAGATGAGATACACTTACAATATTAGAACTGTTACATCACATAACTTTGCATTTGACAATATTGTAACATAATACAAAATGTCCACATAGATTATTACTGAACAGTCTTTATTGTTTTGATAATTATATAGATTAACTACTTTTATCAGATGCACAGAGAATATTTTTCAGAATGACAACTTTTTACCACCTATATGTTCAACCAGCGTGGAGAATCATCTAAATTATAAGAGAATGCAAGCTAAACACACAAACACATGCATGCATATAGACACACAAACACACACATACACACTAGAGGGGCAATTGCATCACTTAAATATTTAGCAGTTTTCGCTATTTAATTAACAGTACTGTGATCCAAACTAATAATATTTTTTTTTGCAGCCAAAGTTTAATTTCTTGACAGCACATGGCAGGATATGTCTTGATATTAAACAATAAATACCAGATTGTATAGCTTTAATTATGACCATGTCACAAGTGCATGTATCCATAACAAAGGTTAAGCAACCGCCTTCCATTCAACACATGCATTAAAAATATCCAAGGCCATATTCTGATTGTCTTTAACTGCCAAGGCAAGAAAACACGCTGTCTGTTTTCATGTAACTCCATCAGTATTTGCCACTGTTGGCTAAATATTTTGTATTAACTTAATTATCTATTCTACAATTCTTCTGTGATAGGTCTCGTTATGGTAGTGGCAGAACACAATGCTATTTTGTTGGTGAGAGGTGAAATACTGTTCAGTATGCATGACTGGAACCGTAGACATGCAGGCCAGCCTCGTCACTGTCATCACCACCGGCGTACTTCCCCTGACATGCCAGACTATTCACCTATAGGCAGAAAAGAGAATGAGTAAACAAGCAAATGCAAAACAAGTACAGACTCAGTGCATGCTCGTAAAAGATCACATCATATGAATCATCCACATCAAATGAGAAGTGGACGTGCCTCTGCTCTCTTGATAAACTGTTCAGTGGCGGCATTTTCGTTCTCTTTATGTCCCCGCCAGGTCCTCAGTGCAGAGGCCTGCAGGGCTCGGCCATAGGAGAATGTTAGTATCCAGGGTTTGATCAGAGGGCAGTTATTGATGGCATTCAGGTGGACAGAGGCCTCCTCTTCACTCTGACCACCCGAGAGAAATGCCACTCCTGTAGGGAACAGGAATCATATTTTCTTTTCAACAAACATTTTGGTACTTATTTAATGGATTTCTGTGCAATTTTTCCCCTTGACCAGAGAGCCTTAAAACTTACCTGTGACTGCTGGGGGAACAGTGCGGCGCAAGGCAGTGATAGTTGCCATGGCAACCTCTTCTGGGCTGTACTTGGTGGGGCAGCTGTGTCCAGGAGTGACCATGTTGGGTTTGAGCAGAGTGCCCTCCAGGTACACATGGTGGTCCGACATGGCCTTGTACACTGCAGCAAGGACCTGCAATTCGCACATTTTTTTTACTATTGTAACTTTATTGGTTATGGTTAAAGTTATGATGCATAAGTCATAACAGAAGGGAAATGATGGGAATATTTAATTATATAGTTAATTTGTTGTTTATTTCTATTGAGAACTGTTTACATGTCATACACAGTAGTGTTACAGATGCATTACATTATATACATATTATGAAAGGGCGTTTTGCATTGCCACCTTACGGTGAGGACCCGTAGTGGTCTGATGGACCCCAAGAAGAGAAACTAGCCATGCATTCGCTAGCTCAGACGTTTATTGTTATCTGAAACATACAAGTTGTAAATGTAATCTGAACGATTTGATTCAACTAAAGAAGCTTTCATCTCATAACCGGAGTTCGAGTCCTCTCTATAGAATGTAGCAAAACTACATTTACCAAAGGTGGCACCAGAATGTTTCTAATGTTGTTCCTTCTGGCAAATAGAGTCTGTCTATCTGTCCATCCGTCTGTCCGTATGTCTGTCTGTCACTTTTTCTCTCTGCTTTTTCAAAGTGTGCTGGGATTCTTTGATAAATGACACACAATATCGTAACGAACATCTATATGAGAAACAGACAGTAATGTGTCACACACCCATGCACACACTAAGGAAAAAGCAACCCACCTTCTCAGTGACGTACTGGCAACGTTTCAGATCATGATCCCCATCAGGCAAAATCTCTGGCTCAATGATAGGCACTATCCCATGCTGCGTGGCAGAGAAAGAACAACAAAAGGAACCTGATGTGTCACATCGCAGATCCCACTATGCTGTTACGCTATTATGCAATATGATAGTGAGTCCTAACCTGCTGGCAGATACTGGAGTAACGGGCCAGAACATTTGCATTTTCTGTAATAGCCAGTTTAGATGGATTAGTGTCACTGATCTTGAGCACACAGCGCCACTTGGCAAAGATTGCTCCGTCCTTTTTATACTGTGCACAGCGCTCTGACAGGCCATCCAGACCTGTGGAATAGGGTAAAACAATCTATGAAGTGTCTTGCAGTGTGTGTTCCTATGGGTGATATCATCAGATAACTGAGGAAAACTAAAGTTGTTTTTGTCCCACCCTGTGTGGTGGTTTCTCCACAAGTTCCTGCCAGGGGAACAACACCCTTGTCGACCTGAGGAATAAGGAATAGAGTAGTGAACAGCCAAGGTTAGGTTCTCACATACAATAGCCACTACTAGTCAGTAGAGAGCTGCCAGGTATGTAATACTGATACATGTTTGATTAGAAAAAAAGTTTATCTACTGTAATACCTTGATGCCGACCAGGATGCCCCTGTCCTTGATCAGTTTGACGAAGGGTGTGCCGTTGTCAGAGTGCTGGTACAACGTCTCATGGAAGAAGATGACCCCTCCAATACAGCTGTTGATGCGGTCATCTGCACGGAAGAGAATCTGCCTGTACTGTCTGCGGTTCTCTTCGGTGTTCTCCACTCCGACCTGGGCCAGCCGCTTAGCCATGCTCCCTGTTGCAGTGCAAATCAGATATTGCATGTGATGTGCATCCAAGAAGTTAATATAGAGACTTTGAACTGTCTGGATTGCTCTATGTCACGGTCACAAAGCATGCTTTATTTTAGCTATGATCATTTTAGTGCAGCAGTTACAGTCAATATTTAGTGTAAAGTGTGTACAGAGCCCTTTACAGACCCACAGACTCATCCGCAGCCAGGATGCCCTTCCCTGGGGATACTATGCGTAGGGCAGTCTCATGCAGGTCCTTCTTCTGTGCCGCAGACAGCGTAGGGAACTGGTGTGTCATCCTGAGAGATTGTCTTACAACCTTCGGTAGAGGATATGTTAGGATGCAGGATGTGATTGAATGACTAAATGTATTGTTTGTTCATTTACAACCAAAAAAGTCAGTTATAAGTTAGTTATAATAAAAAAATGTTTCAGTTTCACCAAAATTAAAAGCTTGTCTCTCACAGCTAGTTGAGCTAGTTCAGGGCGTAATGGGCAAAGTGACAATGGAATAGTCCTTATTGGTCCTTATTCAAGTGGGATTACGCTGAGTGCTGACACTGCTGAACTATCTGCTTCTATAGATGTAGTCCCAAAAACATGGGGCCAGCCACGCTTTGGTTATATTGGCCCATGCAAGTGAATTGTGAATGATAGAGTAAAGTTAATGCACAGTTGCTGTCAGATGATGTTTTTTTTATATTATATTAATTTGATATAAGGGCATCTTTACTGCAAAGTTACATTAGATAATATAAATTTCAAAAAGTCACTTTAGATGATTTATAGTCCTTCTAATATTTCTGCAAAAGCCTCCTAATTGTCCTCAATGCAATTACATTCACAGCAACATGCTGAAAGCTTCAGTCACTTCAGGGACTAAATTGTTAATGAACAGCTACTAAAACATCCTGATACAGTGATATATATTTACCCACGAATGGCAGTGATATATAGCCTTACAGTGTTCAAAATGGTTCCAGCAAGCTTACACAAAGATATGAACAGCAAAAACCTTACCAGACAAAATGTGAAATCAAAAGTCTCCTGTCCACTGATGTGATGAACACTGACTGAGGCTGTCTGTCAGTCCTAGTTTGTATCCAGCCCGGCTCATAAGCCAACACCCCTAGGCGGGGCTTATACGCCCAAATTAATGGAGGTGAAGAAATAATGTGTGACTCTTGCCCTATATAAACTAGGAACTTTTAATCAATCATTGAGATGTATATATGTGAAGAAAAGTTTGGTCGTTCAGCTGCTTGTTTTTCATACTGACATTGCCACTTTCACATTTCTTCAATCATTAAGACCACAAGAGCAAGCCAATTGGATGGTCACATCCAACAACATTTTGAAACAGTCTTAAGTTTCATGTATTGCGCTTTTACGAAGTCTGTTGGCCTATTTGGGTCCCACTCCATGTTCAGGCTTATTGTGAAATAATAAATCATGTATTCTATTATAGCCCTGGACCCCTAAAGCGACCTAATTTAAGCTTTACCCAATACCCCCTAGCATGCTATTTTTATTTTAATTAGTTGAAGTGTGCCTTGGGCAAAGTTTTAATTCTCCTGATAATTTGGTCTTCACCCTAAAATTCACAGGGGTATTTCAGTCTCAGAGCAATTCATGGACTCAGAGGTTTTTTGTGTGCCTTAAACTGTAAAGAATGTCATGGAACGTTTCAGAAATAGAAAAAGTTTCCAGATTTCAGTCAATGTAAATGAACATGGGAAAAGAGCCCAAGTTAGACTAAAATGAGGTCAGCTCGGTCCAGTTCAAAGAAGAAATTTAAAGGTTTTTTTCTGTATCACACACATGGAAGAAAATCTTAGGCTGTGATTAAAAATACTTTTTGTTGAAAGCCTACAAATATAAGTAAATAAAGTAGAATATCTAGTTATTGAAATCTATCATATATAATGTATAACAAAATGTAGTATTTGTTTGTATAATATGAACACACAGAACTTAAATGTTATCTTTGACCCAAATTAGATAACTTTTTATCTTCAGGCCCTCGCCATGGTCAGCAAAAGATGCATGTGCTCTGTTATGTAATGTCATTATTTGGTTAGACTAACGGTGGGATAGCATCCTGTCATTTCTGGGGACTCCTTTCTTTACTATTGTGGGTCAGTGTGCTTCTGAAACTAGATATGGGTCACTGGACTGCCTGCCACTAGAGCCACAACAGAGACACGGTGGACCTGTCTAAGACAAGGGCCTGAAAGGGAATTCAATGTCAGGAGGCAGCGGGAGGAGGAGGAGTGTACTCACTCCCATTCAGGAGATACAGTTTTTAAATAGAGATGACTTGAAGAAGTACACCAATTATACGTGGCTGTGCCCGCTGGGGCCGTCGTTTTTTTTCTGTTTCCTAATTAAAAACATTTAATGATGCTGCTTTATCTGGTCCTCAATTTTCTGTCCTATTAAGGTTGTCCTCGATGGGTTTGTGAGTGCTCATCCATATAGGTCACCCCAAGGCTGAGCGTTGGCCATAATTATCCAGGTATAGCACTCACATGCTAACTGATGTAACACACCTCAACCTGCACAGGGCATTTAAAAATTCATTGCTGAGTCAATGAATAATACTGAATAATGTGGTATTAGATTTCGATACATTTTATATACTATATAAGTATTTGCTTTTAAAAGATTATATAAATCATTTCAAGGTATATTTAGATATTCCATATCTATATTTTGGGATTATTGTAAAACATGTCAAAGTCATATGTGATATGAAAAATCATTCGGTTATGCATCCTAGGACTAAATGAGTGCCCTTATATACAATACCCCATTATTATTTGGGATACTAGGGTGCATCTATGCTGTTCACCATAACCTTATGAGGAACCTGAATGAGACACCTGGGATGTACAAATATTAGCCAGGATATTGAGGCATGTATACACCATATCCACTTACTGTTGGTAACCATGGTAATATTCAACACTTAAGATTCAACAAGTAATACAGGGATGTTTGTGAGTGGGACATAAAGACCTTAACCAGTGAATGCTACTGTTACTGTGTGTAAAAAGTAAACCTTTATTTCCTTACAAATTAAGGTAATCTAAAAGATTAATATCACTTTAATACTCTATAAATAAATACATAATAACAAACAATAAATTAAAGCCAACATTATGTTTCATTGCATATAGACAGCACTGAGAGTGATTATTACATGAATCATGAACATGATTCAAATAACCACCCAATTGGCTGCAGGAATACAGTATTTAACAATACTTCTATATCCTCAAATATACAGAGGAAGGAGCAGCTTTCATATAGATACATTAACAAAGAGAAATATCCATCTTCAGTACTATTTTGCAGTCTGCATTTTTGTATTTAGACACAGAAACACAATCCTGTCTTATGCTTTGCAAGTCTGTGATGTAGCTTGGTTCAGGTCAATGTTAGCCAAGGTAGGGGACAATTCGGTGGGCGTCGTAGGAGAATTAAGGAGTTTATCACAGTCAAAGTCATGGAAGTAGTCTAATGAAAGGCCTCTCATTGCTTTAGCTGCCCAATCTGGATGGTTCTTGAGTTGAAGGATGAATTCAACAGGCGTCTTTTGGAGCATCTGAGAGTCAAACGAAGTACCACGAAAGAACGTCTGCCTTTTGAAACACTCCAGGTTACGCAGGCGGTTTGCTGGATTCTTGCACAGAAGCTAAGTCAACCAAGAGACAGAAATAAAAAAAGATTAAAAAAGCAGTATGATAATAGCTCATTCAGGATCATGGTGTCTATAATAAAGATAATTACATGTGCTGACCTCAGAGAGCAGTATGCTCAGGGCAGGGCTAGAGGTCTTGGGCATGACGTAAGGGAATTGTCTGACCTTCCTCAACATGTTACAGTGGTCTGGCTCTGGTGCTACTGGAAACTAAGGACACAATAAAATGTTCAAGCAGGCGTACACAAACAGCTATGACCAACAAGTGACATACACTGAGTGGACAAACCGTTATGTTGAGGTGAAAGCTGTGACTCGTTATGGATTTCACCTATTAAATCCACTTCAGTCATGAAGGGCAGATGGAGATGAAGGCGAGGAGACGTTAAAGAGGGTTTTTGACAATCATGGACATGGATTGTGCAGAATGAGGTGTAACTGAACAGTAGGCCCTAATATTTTGTACACAATTTTGCAGTACCAATATTGCATCTAGAGCAAATGAACATGCTTAGTTCGGTTAGCTGGACCTCACCTCTCCAGTCACCAATGAGAACAACATAATGCCAAGGGACCACCAATCAGCCACATGGTTGTATGGACCCCCACTTAGGACCTCAGGAGCTGTCCAGGCACAAATGATAACTTCCCTCAAAAATCAGAACAGTTTGCAAACAGCAATCAACAATTTTGATTCATTTTCTGCACGCATACTCACAATGCATTTCATTTACCAGAATCTGAAACATCTCACCCATGTATTGGATAGTCCCACATATTGTAAAGGCTCTTCCTCCCAGTTTCAGGCGACGAGAGAGCCCAAAATCAGCCAAACGAACATGACCTGCATCCAAAATACAATGTAGGAGTAAGTGTAATATGTCATTTACAGAGGAATTCTTGAGTGATTATAGATGTCTGTATTTTTACTCGAGCAGTAGAGAATAGAGATAAGCATTACCCTGATCACTCAGAAGGATATTCTCCATCTGAAAAGTCACCAAAACAAATCAAAGTGATCAACACATATGTGTATATATTTTATAGTGGGTAAATTTGTTACATGATATCAACAATATTCATACCTTTACATCCCTATGCATGATCCCCAAGTCATGCAGGAACCCTAGAAACAACATCCAGAACAACAAACGAGAGGTATTATACATGAAAGTATGACACAAACTCTTTCATAGCATCGAGGACAATATTAAAATCCAAAGTAAAGACGCTGTAAAACTACAGCACGACTTTTGCATCAATACAAGTCAATGTTAAAAGTCAATGTGGTGAACTTCTGAGGAACACTGACCCAGCGCACTGCCTAGTTCTGCAGCAAAAAGCCGAACCTCATCTTCCGCAAACCGGCCTTTCAGTAACCAGTAAGTGTACAAGTCTCCAGCGCCGCAGTAGTCACACACTATGGAAGAAGAGATACGGGGGCATTATGTTCATGTTTGAAAATGGGCCACGTACAGCATATAACACACACTGGGTTAATGCTGGTCTCATGCAGCATTTTCTGAAATAAAACAGCAGAAATGAGGGAGCAAAGAAAAGGACAAAAGATAAAATCATTTGCTCATCACAATGTCAGCTGTTTGGGAAAAGGAGGTGGTAAGTTGGAATAAGAATAGGAATAAGGAGTAAGATTAAGTTTAAGTCAAAGACAGACATGCTTCTGTCCTATTATTGTCCTATTAGCCGGTTTAAAACAACTCCAGCTCAGATATTTGATAATATACTGCAAGTATCTACCAGAAACCTCAGTTTGTACCGCAACAATCTGAATTTATAACATATTTAATTGAATTTAACAATGTATGCACACAATCTCAAAATCAGTCGTTAAAAATCAATAGAGAATGGAGAATAATGTCACAAGATCGAAAGAGGCAGAAAGGAGCAGGAGCTTTACCCTGCAATCTCACTAGATGGCAGTGTACTTCTTGAACGTCCAGAAGTGAGTTGGGTAGTGAAACAGATGCAGCAGCTAGAGTCTAGCTGCTAGACTAACAGTGTCAGACATTACCATCTATTGTATGTTATTATGAGACCAGAGGGGGAAAACTCCCACAAACACAAAAGGGGAAGGATAGGAGGAGGGGAAAGGGTCGAATTGTGCCCTCATTCATAAACTCACTAATGAAGAGATGGCGCTGTGTCTGCCAGCAGTCCTGCAGATTGTGGATAAATGGGTGTTTGAGCTGCCGCTGCAATGCCACAGTCAACACACACAGAGTAACAGTGAATATATCAGTGAGAGGTGGATAGGTGAGCTTCCTATACTCTAAATGCCGCTACATACAGTACAACAGTTTGAGGACTTGATTGAACAAAGGCACTGTCATATATTAGTATATCACTGTTGAAAATTTGCTGACAACACTAAAGACTGAAGCCTTCAGACACATTGACAAATCAGATAGATATTACACTGTGATGTACCTGAATTATGACTTCCTCCTTTGACTGCTCCAGAACTCCATGCTTCAAGATCTCAGATTTTGGTAGCACCTATGTGACAATACAGAGTATTAAGTCAAACATATTTTTATGTTCAAATGGACTGCTGTTGAATTGCTGCTGAATTGATTTGTAAGAGAAAATTGAAGATTCACCTTAACAGCATAGATCTTCTCTTTGACCTTGTCCTTCACTTTCAAGATGGGTCCAAAGGACCCTTTGGCTATAAAGCCTAGGATCTGAGCACAGAAACATAGTTATCAGCCAATATTTACATTAACAACAGGTTTTTTTTTCTCAAGTTTAACTCGTAATTCAATGTGTGAACTGAAATATCTGGTTGTAACATCCATTTCACTAGACAATCTGAAGTTGTGGAACGGAGTACCTGGAAATAGTCTTGTCCAGGAAATTTCCGGCAAGGGAACTCAGGGAGAAAGACAGAGATGAAACCTGGAAGTGTCCTCTCCATGCCTGACTTCTCGTCAAGGTCTTCTGGAGGGAGCAAGTGCTGTGTGAACAGACCTGGGTGTCTGAGATGCTCAAGTCTATGAGCGATGGAGAGCCCCATGTTGGAGAGGAAGCCATGCCAGTGTCGACGCTCATCAGCTGGTACCTCTTGCTACATTTAGGAAAAACAGTAATGGCTTATAATAAGGATAATTCAAAGACAGAACCCTGTTGTGTTGTTCAGACTGCTTGAAATGTCCATAAATAAGAGTTGGAAAATATTTTCAGTAGACAACAAAAAAAATGTTACACCTCCCCAGTGACCTTAAATGGGGCTTGGAAATTTCAACCCTATTACACAAACAATGAATGTCTATAGACGCTTCAGATCTTTAAAAAATGTGCATGAGCTTGCCAAAAATATTTGTAAGTCAAACATGTGCTTTTTATAATAGCAGTAAAAACAGACCAACCAAAACCTTTTTCAACACTTGTGATAGCCTTAAAGACATTTAAGGCTTACTATTCATCAATAAGGAGGACTAAATCCGAAGCAACGATGGATGTTGAGCTCAGTAACAGTGTCTGGATGTATAGGGACCCACCTTATAGCTGACACAGAGGGGCACTTGGGGAATCTTAATGTAGATGAAAGAGTTGTTCATGGCAGCCCTTTCCTTCATCTTATCAGTCATCTTAAAGACATTTATTTCTTCCACAAAAATCAAACATCTATTGATCTTCATGCTGGTTGGAAGTCACTGTACAAAATTACACCCAATCAATAATTCTATTTTGACATGACTTCACTTTCAATGGAAGTGGTCAGTTCCTCTCCAGACCACTGACCCTGGACCAGTGGACCTACCCAGACAGCAAGACGAGTTTCCACTCCCCATAAACCCCAAGGCGCCTAGCGTCAGGGATTATACACATTTCACCACTGAAAACATGCTGAAACCACGAGGAGTCTTGACAGAACATAAAACTTTATATACATTTTATTGCCATTACTTTGATCATTCAAACATCTCCAGAAACCTTCCATACTTCCACACTAAATTAGAAATGTCTCAGCAAAGCAAAACACATATAATACACACATGATCAATGTTATGGCATTGTTGCTGATAAAACTGCAGGTTATAAAGTAGGGCATCTGGATTTCATAACTGTGCTATGTTAGAAATATTCATTAGAACTGCAAGCTGTGATTTATCCAAAGATGATTGACTCACCTTGCTGTTTTTACTGATGTCACTGCCCATCACATCCTTTGGGATAAATCAACCAAAATATTTCACAAAAAGAAAATCAACAGATAAGCGTTCATCTCGCGTCCTGTTTCAGTAACGCATGGTCCGTTTGAGCCACACAAACCTGCAATTGGATCGTCTGCAGAGGAACTGCAGCCTCTTACTCGGATGGCATTCTCATTCTCAGAGCGGGAAGGGCTCGATTCCGCTCCAGTTAAAGCTGTCAGATTAACGATCAATCACCCAACTTAGTTTCCCACGTTGCTGCCTCCGCATTCAACAGAATAATTCAGACATAAACCAAGGGATGCGAGACAATAACACTTTTATTGACAGATAAACAATAAGCGCAGCTACAGTTCTGACAGAACACAGAACTGATAGAAATGACAATAAATCTACTTTGATAAAACAGTAAAATAAGGATCCATTGAGTTATGATCAGTTTAATTGAAATGTTCAGGCAAAAACATGTTTCAATAGTTGTAACTGAAATAACAGCACAGTTATACAAGTAATTCAACAGAAACAACTATTGTTACAAAAATATCAAAATACTTTGCATAAAAAGTGCTTTAGTGTAAAAATTACAAAACATCACTCAGCTATTAAGTGCAACATATTTTTGCCACAACTGCCCGTGCCCTCAAAACAAGTGCCATAATATATAACATTTTAATATATTTTTGCTGCTCTGTTCTTGGTTTTTATATTGCACTGGTGTGAGGTACAATAAAATGTCAGCTAGCTGAAAGATGCACAAGTAAAAAAAATAAGCTAGCATGTTGTGTGGTCACTTATAGTAATGGGCTTTCCTGTCAAAGTGACAATCATACAGCCATATATGTTTTTTTTCTCAGCTTTAATTCATAAAAAACATAAACCGATATATATATATTTTCTTTTTTTGGGGGTATCTCTACATATAATTCTCACAACTGACAGCATTTAAGAGGTTCTCACGGTGCTTTCAATTGAGTCCTATTTATTCTACCAGACTTTAACAAGTGTGACATCCAGTATTCCTGAGCCAGCAGGAAAAGGTGCTCTCAATCTAGAAGCAGAGGAAACGCTAACACAGAGAAGTGCCAGCTACATAAATCATCTCAGTTACAATGCAATGATATCTAATTGGTCATTATTTTGAAAGTTGCGTGTATGAAATGAAGACGGAAAATGTAATGGCATACAAATAAATGAGATAATATATGTTTGGTCAAAATGACACCCTGGTAATCCTGGAGCTGTTGGGAGTTCCCTGTAGGGAACAGGGACATGATTTCAACTCACAGAAATGGGAGCATCTTCTCCTTGAAAACAAGAACACCATATAAGTTCAGCAGGCTCATAGGCCAAAGGGGCGTAATTCCTGACACTGGTTAAACCACTGACAGGTTCTACCACCTCCTTTTCCATTCTGTTGAACAACATCAGAGCAGGTTCACACTAATATTCTGACACACAACAGACAGTCTGTCCTTTCCCTGATCTCCTTACTGACAGAGTGTGGTAGCTGCTGTAGTCATCCAGTCCAGTTCTGACTTAGTAAGTGTGTGTGTGTGTGTGTGTGTGTGTGTGTGTGTGTGTGTGTGTGTGTGTGTGTGTGAGTGTGAGTGTGAGAGAGAGAGTTTGTGAGTGTGTCACTTGCGTCGGCTGAAGATGCTCTTCTTGCTGGAGCTCTTGTCTACGCTGCTGAGCCCAATGAGGAGCCTTGCCTTCTCGTCCTCCTCCTGTTGCTGCAGGCTGTTGTCTGACTTCCCTTCAGATGCCTTCCCCCGCAAATCTGAGCCTGAAGCCGGCTTCAGACGCAGCTTCTCCTTTATCATCTGTACAGTAGGGAGGAAAAAGAAAATAAATACAAAATGCTCTAATATCAGTGCAGATTTATATTGTTTCTGCTGACTGAATTGATTGCAACACTACTTATTCTAAATGGAGACAAGTCAGTTTGCATTTATGGATAATGCCTTCTGATTGCCAACAATGTTTGCCAACAATAGATTTTAATGGTCTTTCAAAGTCAATGGCATATGAGCAGATGGTGATAATGTGACTTTAAATTACATCTCAACAAGAGGCATACATTGAACAATCTCCCACGGATTTAAAGTAGTGGGAAATTGATAAAGAGATGAGTCACAAAACTTTGCAGCAGTATTTCCCTTCATGCTCTGTACCTGTGCTACAAGTGCTTTCCGACTGTCCCGTTTCACAGCCATGGCAAAGTCTAGCCAGGTCCAGGTATTGTTGTGGTACTCCAAACAAGGCAGGACGAGGTTCAGGTCCTTCCAGTCCACACTACTCTTCTCTCCCTGAGGATGAGGATTTTGTGAATCAATAGTTCAAGATCTTAGAAATATCAGACCAGCAACAGAAAAAGGCATTGCAGTCCACTCGATCGATAACAAAAATGTAAAATTTAAAAAGGGAATAAACACTTTTCAGAAGATTCACATGCCAAAGAGCCTAGAACATGATATATTTCACAATGAACTGTGATAGTTCTACATGACCTTACTATGTCTGAGGTCAATAAAGAACAATAATCCTTGTCAATCCTTCTATATCTATATTGCTTCATCTATGGCTACTACTATTCAGGCATACTATTCATCATCAATAAGAAGGACTAAATCCAAAGCAACGATGGATGTTGAGCTCAGTAACAGTGTCTGGATGTATAGGAACCCACCTTATAGCTGACACAGAGGGGCACTTGGGGAATCTTAATGTAGATGAAAGAGTTGTTCATGGCAGCCCTTTCCTTCATCTTATCAATGTCATCAACAGGATACTGATGGAAGAGTATAGAGCAAACATGTTATTACTTTTTTTTTCTCCTGTTAGCCTGAACGTCTGAGAATAGTCTGAAATAGAAACAAAAAGCATTAATACCTCAGGAGGCTTTCTAAATGACCTCCTGACCCCTGAGGTGCGGTTCAATCCCTGGGCAACGCCTTTACTTGGGCCCATAGCACCCATGGTGTCTTCTGATAGCTGCCGAGGCTTGACAGCGATACCTGTGATACACAGAACATCAGCATCAGCACTGTGGCTGGGTGACTCTTTACCCTACACTCTATACTCCCACTGAGTCTCAATGAAAGGCAGGCAGAGACACAGAGAGAGAGACAAAGAGAAAGACACACACTCACACACACACACCACACACAACTCAAGGTCACAGAGGCTTTTAATAGCTTGGAGGGATGACCTAACATAGCAATGGGCTATTCAATACCACACAAAAAGGCCTGGCAAAGAAAATGGAAAGTACTATTGATTGGTTAGTTCGGCAGTATGGATTTGCAGAGGATGGAGACTAGGCTCTACTCAGCATACAGCTACCATCTTGCCACAGTTGACCAAAACATACCAGTGGTAACCAATCGGAACTTGTCTTCCTCATCAGCAACTTCCTCCTCCTCTACGTTTCTTCCCGGGAAGAAAAATCCCATCATTCTTTTGAAGAACTGGTACATTAGCTGGATGGTGAGAGGCACCACATTCACCTAATGATGGAAACATATGTGATTGTAAAAGTCTTAAATAAAACACAATCCAAATGTCTCAATGGAATTGGTCACATGTAATTTTCCTCACCTCAAAGTGTTCCTTGACAGAGATCCCTCCCACAGGAGGGCGCACTTTACTGAAAATGCGCAAGGCAAACTGGCGGCCTGACTGGCAGGGAGTTTGTGGACGTAGTACCACCTATATGAGAAAAATGGAAGTTAGTAAAGCTCTACAAAAAAATCCCATAAGCACAGTTTTCATTGTTTTGAAAAACTAGCATGACACTTTCATGTTCAACAGCACAGTGCTCAAATGATGATATGAACACATGGAAAGCACCATTAGGTTGGAAGTGGATGTGTAATGAGTCCTTGGTTGCACATGCAGCAATGAATCCTTGGGTTCGCATGCAACACTGAATATCAAACTATCTGAAAAGCCACTGAGTGTCCTTTTTGGACAAACAAGATGGAGTCAACGCAGACATCAAAGTCCTGTCACTGTACCAGCACTGTACATACCCTCACACGCTGCAGAGGAAACCAAATAGAGAGTCATAAATTTAGGTTGACACAGCCTAATAGGCTTTGTGAATACATGTTGACAACATCCTTCAGCACTTAGCAGATATCTCTTTGTCTTTGCACAGGTTTGTGGCGCATTTAAGGCCAAAATATTAAACTTCATTTTTCCTTATGCTAATAGAAAAAAATCTAGGTAGCCAAATCAAAGTGGTTGATTTACCTTGTATGCTGCATTGGGTAGTAAGTTGTTCATTGTGAACCAGCCCAGTTCCAGGAGATGCTCTGCTGTGTCGTCAGACTTGTTCAGCTGTAGGGAGAAAGTTTGCGGTCAACATATACCCTCTAGCTGTGACAAAGCTGAATGTCAAATGCTTCAGCCATGAAATACCATGTGATAGTGACTCCAAGTGGCAATTATTCTATTTGCAATTACATTTTCTGCATTTAACTGATGTTCTTACCCAGAGAAACATACAATGAACACAACAATGAAATATACTTTAATTCCCAGATTAACATTACAAGCAATTAATAGTTCGGCGTGTAGGCCATATTCCTGGGACTCTAGGATGGTCATGTAATAGAAAAATGCTTGGAAAAGAGCTAAAAATAAAAAAAGGGGAGAGGTAGAGGAGTTGTTTTTTTGAAGAAAACAACAAATCTAACAAATTAGAGAAAATACTGAAGGAGGATATGTGAGGCAGGAGATGATTCAGTGGGAAGAGGGTGATATTAGGTACTTAAGGAGATCAGCCCACATTTTCAGCCTTTGAAGATGTGACTGCTGTTCTGAATGGAGTAGGAAGGTCATCCCACCATTCTCACTATTCCTTGATAATGACTTGAGTCAGTTGTGGTTCTTTGCTGTGCCCACCTTGCTGTACATGAATCTCTGCAGCTCCAGCTCTGCGATGCCGAGCTGGCCATCTTCTTCAGTCAAACACCAGCGAGCCTGGGCAAAGTAGATCTCTGTTCTCCTCACCACACTCACATCCTCTGGGGGCTTACGCAGCTCCAGCTTGTTTGCCCGTTGCAGCTGGAAGTCCTTAAAACACCTAGAGAAGAGGAGAGGACAGGTGGAAAAAAATAAGGAGACAGTATTAGTTTTAACCTGGGAAATTTGCTGTATGTTCCTATTACTGGACGTGTATTGTTGGGCGAATGAGTACTTATGTGAGACCTGATGAGAATGTTGAGCTCTTCACTCTTCATCTGCATGTCGGTCTTCTCTTGGTTTAGCTGGTTCTGCAGTCTCACGTTGATCTCTGTCAGCTCATCGCCACTCAGTTCCTCAGGCTGTGCCTGCAAGATGATGAGGGAAGCATATGTTCAATGATTTCAATACATGTAATACGATTTGTAACATAATGAGTGTAGATCAGAGTAACACCTTCATTGTCCTCGTCTACCTGGGATTTTATTTAAAGGACAAAGACATGGCAATGAAAAGGAGGCAGGCTATGTGGACTTGGCATGCTTGTTTGAGCTTTGTGCTTTATTGTACAGCAATGCTGAACTGTAAAATAGAACCATATCCAAAGAAAAATCACCCTGGATACTGTTGCAATGCCCACAAGGTTGTTCATCTATTCACTGTCAATGAAGCAGCTCCGGAATATGTAACCTCAAGACAGCACAGACTAGCCTTTTCCCTCTCTTAATTCTAGCTTTGGGAGACACTTGTTCATGTACATGCATCATAATCATGGGAATAGCAAATGTGAATTTTGTTTCAGGTTGTATTTTAAGCTTTAAATAATGAAGCTAATGTTTTAGCACTATATGGTATGGTACAACTCACCTTGATGTTAGAGTAGATCTGCTTCTCCAGGCGTCTGATCTGGGCAACATGTTGCCTGACTGCCTCTTGGAGGTGCAGGATGCTGCTACGCTGCTCCTCAGGGTTACTAGAGATTTCCAGCTGGAAACGGACTCGTTGCTTTTTCTCACTGTGCTCCTGGACACATCACACAGCCAGGAGAAATAAACAGAGGAATTAGAGTAGACGAAAGAGTGTTATTGAAATGGAAAGTGATAGAGGTATATGGGAACTCCACGACATAGGACCAAAGCTGAAGTTCTCTCCTACCTTGCGTTTGGGCTCCACGTGCAACAGCAGGTTGTTGACTATGTCCAGGATCATAGCGTACTGGACAGGGTTGGTGGAGATCTCGAGGTCATGGTGGATGAGGGTAAAGGTGTCCACAGCCCCTAAAGAAATAATATGGTAACGTTCTTAAGGCTCATACTTTGCAGTGTAATAGCAATGGCTAATATTGTCCTTTTCCCTTTCTCTTGGCCAAATTCATGGTAGGATGCCGTTCTTTGTTTTCTCTATTTTTGCTTGTTTGAGATCCAAGATTCACCCACTTATAAGGAAGATTCCACCCTCAGATATTCTTACACTATTTTATATCATCAATCTGTGATGTTCAATGCATTCAAGGAGTTATTTCATGATAAAGTTTTGTAATTTACCTTTTTAATTGTATCTACTTTGCCATATCCTGCCATGTCTACTTCTACTTCAGTTAGTGATTTCCTAAATGTCCCAGAAAGCATGTCCCCAAAGAACAGGTGCAAACTTGTTGCTACTGCATTCAAGTCATGTCGGACGAAATGGAAAGATGGGACGATTTCCCATTGCTCCGACGCTTTAATCCAAAGAGACATACAATAAGTGCATTCAACATAGGTAGGCAAAAGAACTACTAGTCACCAGAAATTGTAAGTGCATTTCCTTCCTAAACAAGCATCTAAGAGCATAACCAGCGCTAAGGTAAAAATGCAATAAGTTAGCTGCCTACTTTTTATTTAAACAAATGACAAATAAGTGAAGCATATAAGCATATAAGCTAGTGCTAAGAAAAGTAAGTGAAACAAATAAGCAAGTGCTAAGAGGAAGGGTCAGGGTAGTGTTTCTTGAAGAGGTGGGTTTTCAGCCTGCGACAAAAGATGGGCAGAGATTCTGCTGTCCTAGCATCAAGAATCAAAATCGAATTGTGAGATTCTCACCCCCTATATCTGAAAGTCACTTTAGACAGAAATGTCCCGATGTGGGGGAACCCCACTCACCTGGTACTCCCAGTAGGGTAAAACAAACACCAAGAATGATTTGTGTGTCCTATTTGACTCAGCTGCCAAGACGACCAGGCCTGCAGCAAAATAAATCCTACATCAAACTGTTATTAGGCTGGATCTGGATGACTGATGACGAACGCCGAGCTACAACTGTATGAAAAACACTTTAAAATAAAAAATCATGAATAAAATCATAATTAGCATCATTTTACTGCAGACTAAAAATCATGCACACACTTCCTTCACAAGCCTGTGAACTGACACTGCAAATGCACATGACAGTTTGATATCAATAAATGTCCGTTTTGCTACTCTCCATCACCAATTGATTCAACACCATGGTGATTCAAGCTATAGTCGTGAAAACTACATTTTCTCTCCTCAACACCCAGTGTTGAGTAGGTCTTTTGGTGCTGTGCCAAAACTTGTTTCCCCTAAAAATGTGTTTCCCCTGGTGTGGTTTCGTGGATTGTTTTCCTAGCGCTGGCTTTTCAAAGACATCTTAAAAACATTTCATGGGATTATAAGGAATCAAGGGAGCCTACTGGTCACTCATAAAGAGAAAACACAAGAAAATTAAATGTTAACTAATAACTATAGTCTAAGAGTGGACATGAAACGTGCACAGAAATCACCGCACTGTATTGAGACATTGTACTTTTTATGGTCTGAAAATTAGTTAATTTTGTGTATGTGTGCCTCTTTTGCTGAGCTCCTGTAGTCTGTGCTCATCACGGCTTGAGTGTTACCATGGTGACACAGCCAGCTAGCGGCCACATGACATGACGAGAGAGCGAGACAGAGATAGAGAGAGAAATAAACACACAGAGACAATGCAAACAGAGATAAATGTGTAGAGCAGTCAGCTAGTGTGTGTCAACGTCATGGTATTGTTGTTGTGGCTGAGGCCAGCAGATCTGTTCATCAAGCCTCTATTGTCCTGCTGTCAAACACACCTCTACTATCACCAACTACAGACAGGGATATAACGGGACGATTCTGGCTTTTAATTAAAACTCAGCTATCAGCCAGACAATGTCATCCAAAATACTGTTACAACCAACTATTGGTGATGTTTCATGCATTTCTGAGTGGCGGATGAGCGGCCAAGGGTAGACGACATGTCACGTCGAGATATTTCCAGCCCAGCTATGCACTAGCTGAATGCTCTGCCATCTGAAACATCAGGTAAGCGTCAGCCCCTCGGCATCAAAGAGCATGGGCTTCTTTCCAGGCCGACGTTCAACAATCATACAGGGAGAAATCCATCAAAGACGAGGGAGAGGTACCACTTTCTCCACCGACAGTAGCCTCAATAGACCAGAATGCAATGCAGCCACAGAACATGTTGCGTTTTGAGTAAGGGCCGTGATCATAGGCACACCCCGATGATCATGAACTTGGCTAGCTAGCTATATTCATATGCCCATATGTCCTTCTTTGATTGAAAGCAACATGTTCACGCCCCTTCTCTGGGGGCTGTCAGAAAGTGGGAACAACACTTCATCACAAAAATCACACCTGGAATACACTGAGCATTCAGAGTGATGATATCCAACAGTGTAAGAGGATCCGAGATGAGAGTTTTCCTTCAAGGCGTTGCCAACACACCTAAAGAATGTCATTAGTCTGGGTTTCATCTAAATGCTGATTCAGAGGGTTTTCCACCCTGACAAGGACTCTAGAGGAAACACTGAATATATGGGCTTTTTTGGGGCATGGAAATGTTCAAATTTAAAGCTACTGAATATTAGCTATCTGCAATTTCAACACAAAAACATCAGTGTTGAATATCACAAACCGAGTACTGAACGTATATAGTACCAATCATAGTACTGAACAAATATACAACAACTTTTGGCGGCTTATAAAGCAGTCTCCAGACCATAGTATCGGTGGCACCAAATTATATGTTGGTGCCAGTGAAAAAAAAAAAAAAAGCCCTGGAATCTGGTGAAAAAGAAAATCTGATTTTGTGTTTAGGAAGCCGCCAAGCCCCACAATGCAAACCGCAACACGGTCATTCCACCTAAACCACAGGAAACCCACTATCTCCGCACAACACACACTTCCTGTTAGCTTCCTGCTTCCTGTGATGGGGGGAAAGAGGGAGGAGCCACCGGTGGCATGCTGAGTCTGCTTATGTGCTGCGTTCATGTCCCACGGGAAAGACGGGAGATACGAGCTTCCTACTAGAAAATTCCCACTCCTACTTCCTGGATTCTGAATGATACAAAGGAATGTCACCACCATTATCCAATAAAATCATGATCTACACTGTGGAGCTGATAAATATGGTGTGAATATTTTTGTAAATCGCCACCTTTTTCACCTTTTTTTTTCCCATGATGCACAAATCTCATACTGTCTTTCTGTGTCATTAATTCTGCTGCTACTTGGTACATCGTGTTAATGCTCTAATCCAGACTTCATTCATGCATTTCTACTTGATATGTCCTAGAATGTTCTAATATGTGCTAGAATTGCCAGTTAAGTATATAACCTCCACTGCTCTATCCTCTATTTCTATTCTATTTTTGTTTGCTGTATCCTATTGCTATTTACTGCTGCAATTATCCGATTTCACGGCATCATTGGATTTCATTAAAGCTGCATCTAATCTATTGACACAAAATATCCCAGTTACAGGCCGAAGGAGGGAGAGATCTTCCTCCACACCCATTCAGTCCTTTGTGTAGCACAGTCATTTGTAGGACGAGGACGACGCGCATCATGCTCGTCATAGTTTCATATTTACATCAAAATGAAACTTAAAGAATAAACCTGTCATTACATGGTGAAAGGACCTCTAAAAATTGTTATAAATACTTTGCTAAGATTGTAATCTGAATCAACTACGTGAAACAACCCTAACAACACATGGTCTTATGGGTATAAGGATACGGATGTTGACATCTGATAGCCAGCAGTTCCTCATTCTTGGAAAGCCTTGCATAACAAAATTAACCAAGGGAAAACCAGCGGTTTGGACTGATGCTCAAATTCACATGTTTCTTTCCAATCAAAATCTCCATCCTGGTGGGATTACCAAAACTGTCTCATAAACAAGTTACTAAATACAGAAATAGAACAAAGTCAACTTTTCCACTACGGGTCGGACCAAAGAAAACCAACTGTAGATGTGATCACACCCTAATTCCAGGGCATTTACTGTACTCCTGTCTTTCTAGCCTAGCTTTCCCTGCAGTAAGACTATGCTCCCAAAATGAGTCCCACATCTCTGCCCATGGTG
>OOFE01018206.1:8367-20532 GCA_900323365.1 Monocentris japonica | reverse complement strand
GGTTATAGACGTTATTTGATCTGAGTAATGGAAGTTACTGTATATGCAAGTATACAACAAATAGTTGTCGTGACCTTTTACCTGTACTCTTATTCTAGGGGTCATCCTGAACGGCAGTGGCCGGGCCAGCTTCACTAGTCTTGTCAGAACTGTCACTTTTGAGAATGTACCTGCCGCGTACAAGCCAGGGATCACATTTGAGGGGAAGGTAATTACTGTCGTCGATTAACAGTGGATAGGCCACTGCCACCAAGGAGATGTATGATGTGTGAAATTTGGATTGGGCTTTGGACACCACTGGTCTGATTTTAACCCTTTGAAAGTATGGTTTGATTCCAGTATTGGGTCATAGCAGTGCTCCAGCTTTTGCCTTCTCATTTCTTTCTTGCTTTCAGATCAAAATGACAGGTCCAGACTCCAGACCTGCTGCCAACGAGCCTGTCTACCTGTTCGTCCACAGCCCTGAAGTATCAGAGAACCTAACGCTCACTACAGACAACCAAGGCATGGCTTCGTTTTCTCTGGACACCTCCCTCTGGAAGGACTCCGTCTCTCTGAAGGTTGGTTACCTGTCTTGTCTCCTCGTACTCGACCACAACTCTTCTGCCCCGAATCAGTGAGGTTTTCCCCTAGACTTGACACTAGGAGATTGATCGGCAAACATTGTGATATGGGAAGATGGGAAATGTTGGTCACCTTTTTAATTAGGGTTCGACTGATATGGGTTTTTGAAGGTACCGATATATTCTTTTGGATTGAGATTGACTGACTTACAAAGACCTGAAAGAAAGTTTAGGGGTTGGTGGTTGGTAGCCGAGTGAAAACATTTATTGACCTGTGACAAAATGTGTGAAATCTTATGAATCCTTCTTCATTCATCCACTGTTTTGTCAATAGGCGAGGTCTAGGAAGAAAGAGGAGAACGAGCCATACGTGCGCAACCTGCGTAAACCAGAATATAAGTCGGCCTCCCACACCGTCACAGCGTTTTACTCCAAGAGCAAGTGTTTCATTAAGCTCATGCAGGGCAGCGGGAAGCTCTCCTGCGACAGGGATGCTACTGTGCGTGCTCGGTACATCATCCAGGGGGAGGAGCTAAAGAAGGGACAGGAAATCCTCGACTTCTTCTACTTGGTAAGAGTAATGCTATGGTTGACTGTAACAGTCCAGTTCATGCTCAGCCATCAGTGCATCACCGGGTGCTCTGTGGTTCACTGGCCTAAGACACATGCTAATGCAATTACGATACAAAACCTCCAGGTCTGGGTTATGATCTGTGGCATAATCACTTTATTAACCACACCTAGCTAGTACCAGGTAGGACCCCTTTTGCCTCCAGAATAGCCTGAATTCTTCAACGCCTGGATTCAACTCAATGGCATCATTTGAGTTCCTTTCAGACATCCCATTCAACCTCATCCCGAAGGACTCTATTGGGATGAAATCCGGACTGAACTGAAGTCATTCTCCTGCTGGAGGTATCCGTTTGAAAAAGGGTTGACTGTGGCAATGAAGAGATTCAGCTGGTCAGCTACAATGATTAGGTGCGGTGCGGCATTCAAACGGTGCTCCATTGGTACAAAGGGGCCTAACGTGAGCCAAGAAAACATCCCCACCCCACCACCAGCCTGTACTGGTGACACCAGGCGAGATGGAATCATGCTTTTTACACCAAATTCTGACCTTGCCATTAGCAAGTCACAACAGAAAGCAGGATGCATCGGAGGTGAGGTACCTGAACCTCTCCACCCTGATTCTTAATTTACATGTGACTCACTGTCTGGAGGAGCAAGCTGTTTGTGTAAACAGGGAGGTGGACCTAATAAAGTAGAGTGTGTGTGTACAGTATATAAGTGGATTCCAGAATTCTTCACCCTATTATGTGAAAAATGTCTAACTTCATTCATGCATGTTCATAAATCTATCTGCCTGCATTATTCCACTCCATAGGTGATGTCCAGAGGTGCAATTGTGCAGTATGGACGTCAAGCAGTGGATGTCAAAGCGGGAATAGGTACAATCTTTACTCATGTTATTCTGAGGTTCTCAATCCTGGGGGCCCAGAGTAATGCTGGTTTTGGCTTCTACCGTGTACTTAATTGCATTCACCTTGTATCCCAGGTCTACATCAGTCCCTGATTAGACAGGTAGGATGAAGACTAGCAGGGAATGGGCCCCCAGGGACCAGGATCGAGAACTACTCATTTAATTCATCTAATTCCTCGGGTTCAACCTAGCAGATTACTAGCTCTTTTTTTTAAACAAAAAAACATACAAATATGTGATTTGACATAAACCAGTTGCAAACAAGGTAGCTAGCTTCTGTGGATCCTGACAAATTCATTCTCAGCTTCTGTGTCTCTGTTTGCTTTCTCAGTCAACAGAGGGGAGTTGTCTTTGTACCTGCAGCGGATGGCAGACCTGGCACCGTATGCCCAGGTGGTAGTTTACACTGTGATGCCTAGTGGAGAGGCTGTGGCCGATAGCCGGGACTTCCCCATTCAGCTCTGCCTCAATAACAAGGTACCACCTGGCCTGCCGAGTCTTCCTAAAGCCTAAACAGCTAGAATAACTTGTCCGAGTAATCCACTTTTGACATGTGCTCTTTTGTTTAAAATAAAAAGGATAAATATAGAATTTCTTCTTTTCGAAAGTTGTAGAGGTGTGGCCACGCGCAAAACACATCTTATCAACGTACAAGCTGATGTACTCAACCCTGGTCTCTCCTGTGCAGGTTTCCTTCAAGTTCTCCACTCTCCAGGAGCTTCCGGGAGAGAATACCACATTGAGTCTTCAGGCTCACCCGGGTTCCCTGTGCTCCATCAGGGCTATCGACCAGAGCGTCCTCCTGCTACAGCCGGAGCAAGAACTCACCGTTGACTCCGTATGACTCTGATCAAAATCTGTACCGTTACCACAACTTGAATACGGTGTTATTACTAGACGCAATATGATCGCTGTGAGAAGGATTTTTGTTGGACGATACTGATATTTGTTTTGATTTAAGATGACAGCCAATACTTCGTTGCAAATGGTTGCAAATGGTCAAACTGTTGCAAATGGTCAAACTGAAACTTGTTCAGTGTTTCTCCCAGACCTTTATTTCTGTCAGGATGGAAAAGCCTCTGAAACAGCATTTAGACCATCATGGGACACTAAAAGTCTCCATTGAAACCCACACTAATGAAATTCTTTTAGGGTTTGCAACTCTTTAAGGTATTCAATGGAAGGGAATCTCTGGGACACATTGCTGCCTTTTTAACTGAAGAATCAATTTACAGAAGCATTATTTAAAATACAATCTGATGTCTGGCTATTGGCTTGCTTTGCAGACAGCCGTACAGTAATGCAGTAACGTGCGTTATTCAGAATCAAGAATCAGTTGAGGTTTGGTGCAAAAAGCATGTTATTGCACTTATGCCACTTTTGCACGCAAAACATTATAATGATCTGCACTTATGCCTTCTTCATACTTCATAGAAAGTGTTACCACAAAAGCTCCTTATCTGAGATTACATTTTAAGTGCTATTGATTATGTTTTAGCTCAATTTAGGATTAATATAAATAACATGTCTGGTTACAATGAAATGACAAATTTCTGCGGTAGTTTGACTTGATTGAAGTTACTGACGCCTTAAGCTCATAGACATGCACCGTAAGAAGAAATGACATGTTTGATTTCTTCCTTTTTAAAAAAAAACAATAGCTGTTCATGGAGTATTTCAATCAATTTTCTGAATCTTAATCTTTGTGAAAGTATGCATGATTCCTGTGTTTTGAAGAAAGAAAGACCCAGTCATTAATGTTTTGTTTTTGGTCTCCCGTAACATTATGAAAATGTCACTAACGCCCCTATGTACTTGCCTCTGTGTGTAACATTGTAGGTCTACAGCCAGCTGCCTGTACAGAAGCTGTCAGGATACCAGGTGGAGGACATTGAGCCACATCCCTGCCTCTTTCACCGGGGAGATCAATTGCTAGAGCCTGCCGTGCTCGACATACTGCCAGTGGACAGAGCGAAGCGCTCGCTGTACTACAGCTTAAACAATGACAAGAATGACGTCTACAGCATCTTCAAAGTAGGATTCTGATCAACTTGATTAAAGAGTAATTTAGAGGAGATATTGACATTGATCAAATCATTTGTAATCATTTGGTTGTGTATTTTTTTTTGAAGTGGAAAAAGTAGCAATCCAAATATATGAATACAGAATCATTAACGTGGATCAAAACAAAAATAATTATATGAAACATCATTAATTGCAAAAGCATTTAGCACATCTTAATAATTTTATCGTATTTACCTTGTGTGTTCATCATCAGTAATCAAAGCACATCTACTGTAATTGACTCTGTGTGCCTGAATGTTGAAGGTGTGGCCTCACAATCTCTAACTTTGTTGAATTATCTCTACATTGTCCTTTCTAGGAAATTGGAATCAAGATTGTGACCAACTCCGACGTGAGAAAACCTCCTAACTGCAGGATAGGTGCTCATTATGACTATGGTTTGTTCCAGTTTTATGATATGCCACTGGCACGATCACCAGCCAGACACATTTACTGTGATTGATTTGAGCTTTCCAGGTCTGTGACCGGCCATGTTATATTATTATATTAGCTAGTGAAAGTTTGGAGGCAAAAGCGGATCACATGAATCCAGCTCCAGCTGAGAATCTGGGAGCTGGTCTCTGTTGCGTAAGTCATTTTGTTAACGTGTTCATAGATTTTGTAGACTCTCCGGTTCCCCTGGCCTTCAACATGATGCCAGACATTGTCGACAGTGTTATAGAGAAAGTTATTGAAGAGGAGAAGAAGGAGACCGTCAGGACCTACTTCCCTGAGACCTGGATCTGGGACCTGGTCCCTGTTGGGTAATATTATATAATATGAAACATCCCTTTCCTATTACGTACATACATGACGAGGTGCACGTTAAAAGTTTTGAACGGACGACGCACAAACTAAGAACCGGGTTGCCCATTGGCCCTTTCAGATTGCTGAATGCAAGATCATCCCGCTTATACCATCACTGCCTGCCAAGGATGAAAAATAAGATGCACTCATTCAGTGTTTCTTCACTTCAAGTGAAATTTTTGGGCTTTATTTATTTATTCAGCTAACCTTTATGAAAATGGTCCATTTAGCAACACAGAGAAATGCACTGCTTCCTTCAGCCTTGCAACTAAAACTTGAACTAAAAGCTTGGTTCCTTGCAGGTGTAATGAATACTGTACATAATATATAATAACTGCACAGCATGTTGTAAATGACTTGCACAGATTTAACTAGTGCAGTTGCAGATTTCACGTGAATTTTTCAAGTAGCGTGTCAGCAGTAAGCTGAAGAAAACCAAGTTGAAGACATTTTGTTAGAAATTTTGTTAGTCCACCAAAGGGAGTTTGGAAAGGGAGTTTCTCATCACGGTGTCCATTTGTTCCTCAGTAATTTAAGAAGCCTAGCCTCAACCCCCGAAGATCTAAAAATGCAGACTGATTCACAATCTCCCGTTCCACTCAGAAAGTTTTAACTCTGCAGCCTAGACGCTTCTGTAATTCAAACATTATCTATATGACCTCTAATCTGGGGTGACTGGGACTGAGGTACCCGGGAAATGAAACGATACCAATCCTTTTTTCCATTTTACCAAGTTACCTTTAGGCTCCAAGCTGCATCTTAGATCTATTAAGCCCTCAGATCGCAGCCTGAGATCTTCAGCAGGACCTCCTGGTCACTCCAGAGTCCAGGGTGAAACTAAAGCTGACAGGCCTCTGCTGTCTGAACCTCGAGGCTTCGGAGCTCATGCTGGCAAAATCAGCGTCTTTCACCCTGATTTTAAATCCATGCCTGACATTTTTATCGCTCATCTCATTACCTTTTACTTGTTTTTTTTTGTAAATAAAGTTCTATTCTATTGCCATCAGCCCACACTTTTCTTCACTTCTTTAAATCAAATTAGTTAAAGCTGCACTAGACATGATTTTTTTATGTAAAAATCCAGCCAGTATCGGTCTAATCAGAGTGAGTGTCCCATCCCCACTAATCGAAACGCCATAGATTCTCCCTGCTTGCCCAAGGGACTCGCTATTTTCACACAGTTTCACCCGGATTACATCAAAGGGCCGGGGGCCGGGGGGTGGGGGTTGTAGAGCACTAGCCAAGCTTGATGTCTGCAAATTTGTTCATTCCATGCGACGGCATAATCCAGTTTGCTGGAACATTAACAACTGGGATATGGAAAATCATATGTTCATATCACAGTATAGGGATTCCTTTCAAGTTTAAAAAAAAAAAATCCCAATCCTCGTCACACATGCGAGCGACACTCAAATTCCCAGTAGGTTGCGTTCTCTCATATGGAGAGAACGTCACGCTGAATTCCATTGGCGAAGGTCATCACTGCAACCCATTAAATGGCTTCTGCTCATAGGTTTGAGCTTGAGCGGACGAGGATCACAAACACATCACTCGGTGTCACCTAAGATGTAGGGCACCACCCCCGGGTGAAACGGCGTGTAGATATCGTGGAGGACCTTTTGCTCCACCCACAGGAAGCGACAAATCAAAAGTGAAACACAAACTGTCTGTCCAGAAAAAGCTTTTTTTTTTTTTTTTTTTTTTTTAATTTGTCTCCATATTTGCTTGTATTTATATTTGTATTTTGTTTTTTCCGGTACAGAGACAGCGGATTGGTGAATGTGGAGAAGACCGTCCCTGACAGCATCACCAAGTGGGCAGCTGGGGCTTTCTGTACCTCGTCTGTAGGCTTCGGCATGTCGGTCAACACCGGACTGACCGCCTTCCAGCCTTTCTTCGTCAGCCTGACGCTGCCCTACTCCGTCATCCGAGGAGAGGTGTTCACACTCAAAGCTACCGTCTTCAACTACCTCTCCAAGTGCATTATGGTACGTATGTGGGTTGCCCTGTCGGTGCTGCAGATGGAACTTAGTCAAATGGTTAACGGGAGGTGGATGATCTAATTCGATGTGTGGGTGAAATGAATTTGACTGATCGAGGAACTAGGCCTCAGCAGTGGAGGCAAACAATACTATAAATAACTGCGGGGTTATAAAAACATATGCCGCTGACAATTTCAACATTAAGTAGGCTGTAAAAAGGGGAAACGTACAGGAAAGAAATGGATTACTACCGTAAGAGCAAAAAGTAACACTGCTACCAACGCTAGAAAGGACTGCTGGAGGAAAATTGCTGATGGTGTAAATGTAAGTAAATATGCTCATCGCTGCCCCTCGTTAAGGCACAGTGGGTATACGTTTCACTGATGCCGTCAACCTCTTGTTCCCCGGGGCTGCTCATGGCAATAGGCGTTCAATCTCCCAGTCACTCTTGGGAATCCTGTGAAGTAGTAAATTTCATTCATTATTGGTAACTATAGTCAAATATTTACTCAAAATGAGTACTTTCTTAATTGAAATAAAGGATCTATATTTACCAATTTTGTATTTTTTGTAAAGGACATTGTGCATGTAAAATGAAAATAGGTTAAAGGGAATTAGTGCAAAAACAAGTGGACCTCCTCTTGCATTAGTTAAACCAAGGAGGTAAGTAGAATCAGGAGGGTAAATAATTGGGTATGAAGTTAACCAATCACAGGTCAGATCTTTGGGGAGGAGATTGTCTGTCACTCCCAAACCTGGTCAGTTTGGTAAATGGAATGGTTGTGCCAGTGGTGATGCCATTATTCCAGAGAGTTGATTGATGAGGAGGCGGGCTTTTTATGTTTTTTTTTTGTTTTTTTTTTATAGGTTTGATAGCATGAACAACAGGACTTGAACCCCAAGTGTATACGCCTACCCACCACCCAAACCTCCACACAAACACTTCCTGTTTCACTCGCTTCAGTATGACATCACACGAAATTACTGCACTTTACTTTTCGTAACTATTCTTACGAACATGATATGAGAACAGGGTGCAATTTCAACATATGAATGAATTTCAAAGTATGAATGAAAAGTATGGGAGGGTGTGCAAAATAACAGCAGTAGAACTTATTGAGACAACGAAGAAACAAAAGGAAAATGTCTGATATGAAAAAATACCAGAAATGTGAAATAAATACAGAAACACATGCAGTCTGAAATAAGTGGGAAAATGTTAAAAAACATATATATGCAGTATCTTATATTTCATATTTTTGAGCATGCTTTGTCTGCAGGTGAACGTCACCCTGGCGGACTCGGAGCAGTACACCTCCAGAGAGTGTGCCGGCTGCCAGTACAGCGTGTGTCTCTGCGGGGAGGAGAGCAGGACCTTCAGGTGGATCGTCACTCCCACCTCCCTCGGTGAGCTGACTCGGTGATGACTCCATGTCCAGGCAGTGTCGCACCCCTCTGATGTGATGGATGTGATGCAGTTTGATTGATTATATTTATTGTAGAATTGATCAATACGACACTGGTTGTCACATTTTGATCAGATTCCACACAAGTATGCATGAATGTGTTGATAATGATTGTCATGAAAATGATCAAGCTGAAGGATACTGTATTTAATGTCGGCACAAAATATTGGTTTCTCACCCTAGATGAGCTGGAACTGAGACGTAGGCCAACTATTGGCAATCTCAAGCCACAAATATCGGAATTGGCCTTCAAAAATTGTTATCAGTCGAACACAAATCATCATGTATCTGAAAAATAATAGGGGAAACTATCTTTTGGTGTAGTATAACAACCAGGTGAGGCTAGATAAAGTGAAGTAATTGATCCGGATTAAGTTCAACGTCGGCCTTTGCATCTACACTGCCTGGGGAAAAAAAAAAAGAAGAAGAAAAGCGCTGTTCTTCTAAAACTAATGCTGCTTGGCCTGAAACCTGAGGATCGCCATCAGCCTCCATCAGCAGAGATGGAGACAAGGCCCTGATTAATGTCAAATTACGCTCCTCTATCCGCCCCCCACCCTTAGAGGAATGCTGACAATCACTTGTACTAACAAGTCAGGTAGTCTCTCTGATGAAACACTCAGAAACCTCTCCCTCTAGGGGGGGTGAAGGAGAGAAGAGAGGGAAGGTGTGCAGAGAGGTAGGGGGAGGTACTGTATAGAGAGGGATGGAGGAAGAGGAGTTGGATTGAAAAGGAAGGGGGGGTGGGTCAACTGTTTTGCCTGAGTACACAAACTGAGTGACGGGGCGTGACAGTGAAGGCAGCAGGAATCAATGTGTGTCAACGTTCATTGCAGGTGAGGTGAGTCTGAAGGTCAGCGCTGAGGCCCTGAAGACGGACAGACTGTGTGGCAACGAGGTGGCCGCCGTCCCCGACAAGGGAAGAATTGACACGGTGGTCCGCACGTTGCTGGTGGAGGTCAGTCACTGTCAACTAAGATCAGAAAGGACAGCGGACTCTACTGTCTTCTAGTGAAATCCTCTGCACAGCTCCCGAAGGTTTAATGGCGCTAGATCGGTCAGAACAGCAGAGAAAGACATATCAGACAGAATTCTGAATGAAAGAGGTAGCCTTCCTGATTGAACTTGCGCTAAGCTCCAGCTAACCTAGCTGGTGAGTTTTTTACAAATAACCCCTCAAGTGTACAAAATGTTAGGATCCATCTTCCCAATTGAGGAGTTGCTCACTTCTTTTGCACAATCTGCCTCTCAGTTGTCCCAACCCTCATCTGGAAGGTTCATGCCCATGTCCAGACTGCCCTATATCTATATTTCACAATAAGGAAATGACACAACCAGAGTGTTTAATGCTAGGAGTTTCATATATAAAAAAAGCACACAGACAAAATCTCTCTTGTCCAAATACTGACCCTTTCATAAACGTGGATTTAATAGAAGAGACAAGCAAGTGGATTTGATGGGTGAAACTGATAAGGGATCAATGGATCTATTTCATGGAAATATCAGGTGGTCCTAATATTTGGTACTCTTGTATAACTGACACAGTAAGGCCTGTCAAATCAACGTCAACCTCTCTACTGATCCCTTGTTTCTTGTCTCTCTCTGTTCACCAGGCTGAAGGAACACCAGAGACGGTCAGCCACAACGCTCTCCTCTGTCCCGCAGGTCAGCATTTGAAGACAACCGGTGTTTCATTGATTAGTCTGTAACCATGTGTTCACACTGCGCGCAGCCTGGTTGATTGTGGACCATGCCAGAGGCTCTGGTTGCAGCTACGTAGTAGTGTCGTGGAGCTATTGTGTATTTTTCACCACTTTGGTAATGCCTTTCATACTTTTTTGTGATTTAAAGCTAGCTAGCTCTAGTTAAGTAGCATTAATTGAAAATAAGCAGAAAAAAATACTTCAGAGTTTACCATCGAACCCAGCAATGGATGCAACCGTTCTCCGAGCATCGTTTTTTCAGACGTTTATTCCTGTAGTCTTTCAAATACAATTTGTGGAGAGCTGGGAAGCTTTGAATGGCTTGAATCAACTTCACGCCCGTTGTTCCACTTGCAAGGTGGAACTATTCATGAAACGAAATCACATCATAGGGAAACAAGGCTATTGACGGCTGATGACTGTGAAAGATTCAGCTTTGGCCGACTTTTCTCGGCCGACAAGCTTGTTAACCGCTCACACATCAGCCGAGTTTCCCTGGTCACTCAGCTCTGTAGGAAATTGATGGACTTGTTGATTGTGTTGCTCGCAGTGTGAACGCTGGATGTACCCCCCTTTTATCAGCACATCTTTCCATTATCCGAAAGCTTTGGGGGTACCATCATCTGGGCCTGTATTCAACAAACACTACATTCATAATGGCCTAAACAGCCAAACTGATAGCAGATCTGCTCTCTCATGCTGAGACCCTTGATAAATGGCCTTTCTGACCATCGTCACCACAAATACCTCTGTCTGTCTGAGGTTTCTTGTGAATGTAATGAGTGAACGTAAGTTACTACTTCCCTTGACTGTGTTGTGTTCTTGTTTTCTACCTCTGTTGGTGTCACCAGAGGGGCCAGTGGAGAGGAACATCTCTCTGTTGCTACCTGAGATGTTTGTGGCCGGATCCGCCAAGGCCTCCGTCTCCATACTGGGTCAGTAAACTTATATTGTAGACACTCTCAGCCTTCCTTTGCTCTCTTTATTATTATTACTAGTAGTAATTGTAGTAGTTTGTAGTAGTAGTAGGCTTTTCCACCCTGCCAAGAATAAAGTTCTGTAGAAAACATTGAATGCTTGTACATTTTTTTACATATTGGCATAAAAATAATTTTATAGAAATATATCAGAAATATCAGTCTTCAAACCCTAATGTCAAAAGTCCGAAACCTTGCCCTCGATGAGCCTCCTCCTCACCTTTCTCCTCTTGCTTCTCCAGGTGACCTGATGGGCCGGGCCATGAAAAACCTGCAGAAGCTCCTGGTCATGCCATACGGCTGCGGGGAGCAGAACATGGTGCGGTTTGCGCCCAACATTTACATCCTCAACTACCTGCAAAGCACCGGTCAGCTCACCAAGGAGATTCAGGACAAGGCGACGCGCTTCCTGGAGAGCGGTAAGCCCTCAGATCTTTCTCCAAATGCGTTCTTGTACGTCCTCGTGTCCTCCGGGTGCGTTTGATGTAAGATCCGACGGCCCGAGTGTGATTCCAAAACGAAAGAGCTCAAGGGCGTGACTGAAAGACTTCATCCTCCAGTGTGTCCAGCCATATCCTGTCTAAGTGTCAACTAAGCCCCGACCTTAACGGATATGTCCTCCTTGTGTATTGTAGGGTACCAGAGGGAGCTCACCTACAAGCATGACGATGGTTCCTACAGTGCCTTTGGGAATGGGGACGTCTCTGGCAACACTTGGTCAGTGCGACCTCAACCACACCCTCAACAACATGAATAGATCAATGCTCTTCAGAAAATTTATAGGGGTGCATCAAGGGGTGACGTTTTTATTTTTTTCAACATTAAAATGTACATCTGAAGATTTATTACATTTTATCACCTTTTGACAATTATTACATCAGCTGGCGATTATCACATTATCAGTTGCTACAGACTATATTTATAATGCATTATAAGGCTTCTTAGAAAGCCTAAAAAATAGAATTTGCTTGAGTGAGAATGACTATTTTCAGAAACTGGATAAATATGTCCTCTCTGGGTTTTGGCACCAAACAACCCGCAGAGGATCCTAATAAATTTCATGTCCAACCTTGCCAAAAAATATTAATATTTTTTGGCAAGGTTGGACATGAAATTTATT